>PVIR01010734.1:0-49051 GCA_004026965.1 Petromus typicus | reverse complement strand
ACTTGCAGACTGGTTCTTGTTCATCAACACCTCATAGAATGAGAGGAACACATTCTAAACATGTGCAGTGAGGAGCAACTCTATAAATTCACATAGTATTGGGGGCACAGTGGGTAGGACCAAGAGTCTATTTTACAGACTACAGAACTAAGTGGTGTTGGGATTTATATGACCAAAATTGGCTTTGTGGAAGAACACTGTTGGCTTTCACTCAATACCATTTACCAGTGATGCCAAATAAAACCAATACTTGAGGAGAATCAGCCTCTGCAATTTCTGCTTCTTAACATTTCTTGAGTAATAGTCTCAGAGAACTGAAACAGGTTAATTAAGATGCTAAGAAGCTGGCACAGTTTCTGAGCAGATTAACTCCACACAAAATATCAATATAACTAACTGATATTTGTTCCTTGCTGCAAAAGTTGTGTTTGTACAACTGGGGCAGAGTCCAGAAGTACTGAACGAAGTTAATTAGTTCAATTTACCAAGGCCCTGTCATCTGGTCCCAGGGATAGGAAATGGGGGAAACCCAATGAATATAAATTTGAATGAATATGCAAAAGATTGTG
Source organism: Petromus typicus (assembly GCA_004026965.1). Taxonomy (NCBI): domain Eukaryota; kingdom Metazoa; phylum Chordata; class Mammalia; order Rodentia; family Petromuridae; genus Petromus; species Petromus typicus. Next base: position 48,482 of record PVIR01010734.1, on the reverse strand, counting down.
ATTTTGATTAACATAACTATTTTTATATTACCAAAGCTTTGATTATATAAATTGCTAGCTGTAATTGGAAAGCAGGTAAGGAATTTTATGATGGAAAGAGAGGGGTGGCAAATCTTTATATTAATGTCAGCAATTTTCTAGCCATGGGCCAGTGGCTTGAAACTCACTGGGAATGTTAAAAACCAGTGCAGATTCCTCATTCTCACCCTAAGGTGGTCTTCTATAGAATATGCAGCATGTATCCTGGAAATGTGTATTTTTAAATTCAATTTACCCAGTGGTTCTCTTCCACAGCTAAGTTTGGAAAATACCAGGCACGGTATACATACAAGTCATTCACACAATTTTATGATGAACACTGTAGTGACTATTATTCCTAATGATCCACTACCAAAATTTTTTTGCATCCAGTTCCAATAACTTATGTTTAATTGACTGAGAGATCTTAGTTCTTGATAAAAAAGAAATGCTTCCACTGGGTGGCACACAGTGATTTAGCTGAACTAAAATTTGAGACTGCTGATTGGCCACTGTGGATGTTGGCTGGAGGGTGGATTCAAAATACCAAGGAGGAAGTTGGATAACTTCTCTGTGATAGATTTAAGGAGGAGTATGTCTGTAACATAGAAATTCATTCTGAGTGCCTCATAGTATTATTACTGCTTGGGATTCAGCTCAGTGGAGCACTACAACCCACTCTAGACAGGACAAATTATGACCCTAATCTTTTAGGATTAAAGATTTATTCACCAATTCTTATTAACTTTATGCCATAATATGTAAAACACATGGTATCCAGAGAAGAATAAAAATTCAGGGACCAACTAGTTTTCTGGGACAGAGATTGATATATCTTTGGTTATATGTAGAATACTTATACCTTTTGTTAGATGTTGGATAATTATATATGTTAGGTAGAATTACAGCCTCATTATTGTTTTTATTTGGAGATTAAATATGGTTTAAAGAGATGTAGTTAGATGTCAAGTTGACCAAAGATGAATTTGTAAGGTAAATTTTGTGTGTCTAGTTAATTGGGCAAAGGAATATCTTTTTTTAAAATTTGTGCTTTTGGAACAGGGTCTTTCAATGTAATATAGGCCAGTCTTGAACTCACTGTGTGGCCCAGGCTGGCTCCAAATTCATACCGATGGTCTTGCCCAGCTCCCTGAGTAATGGGATTACAGGTGTGCAGCACCACACCTGGGCCGGTAAAGCATATTTTTAAATGTGTTTTCTTGGGCATTTCTGGAGGAAGGGATTGTCCTTTGAATGAGTGGATTGGGTAAAGAAGGTCACTCGTAGCACTGTATACTGGCATCACCCAGTCTCTTGAATAAAAATGTGGAAAATGTCAGATCGGATCATATAGCATTGACTCTTGTGGTCCTTAGGATTTTGGGCTTGAACAGGAACTACATCACTGTTTCTCATCACTGTTCTTGATAAAAAAGAAATGCTTGCACATGACATACTGAGGGATATCTCAGGTCCATAATTATCTGAGCCAATCCCTCATGATAAATGTCTGTCTCTGTATAGCTTTATTCAGTTAATTCACTTTCTTTGGAGACTTGGGCTAATATAGTTTCATAGCCAGCCTGGGAAACTATTGGTCAAGATATGCATAAAATATGTGCACACAATACTGTAGTATATACTCAGCAGATAGAAAAGACTAACAGGCTAGCTAGTCCTTCTCTAGAAGCCCAGAACTCAATGAAACGAATTTATTTCACATGCATGGAGGAGTCAGAAGCACTATAAAGCAATGCTGTATGGGGCTGCACTGGGTTAGAGTCTCTTCTGGAGAAAAAGGTGTAGTATCTTAGCTTATTGAGTAGTAGGTGACTTACTCATTTTTCAGTTGTCACAGTCCTAACTAGTTTACTAGGACTTTTAATCTTTGTTGTAGCAAAACATAGTGAAGGAGTTAGTAGTATAGCATTACTCATACACACACACACACACACACACACACACACACACACACACACAGTACCTGGGAGAGGGGGTGACACAGAGTGGGTGCTTCATCCAGTAATGAACAAAGTTAATTCAACCATCAGGAATGACAAAGAGAATCAAATGTCATCATCACCTTATGAAAATGCATGGACAAGGCATATACTTTATCAAAACATGGGAAGAATTGTCACAGATTATCAGTGTTTATATTTAATTTATATAATTGTCTACTAATTCTCTCTGGTTAGCATAGAAAGCATACTCAGTGGGCTCCACTGTGCTCTGAGTTGATGTACAGAGTGCCTAATACACTGCCATCATTTAATAAGACATATTCCTGTCCATTATTATCAAACAGCAAGCAGCTCCCCCTGGAGATGTGGTGAGTCACACAGTCTTTTCCTGCCCCTCAACCATTGCCGAGGATCCAGAACAGAGAAGAAGAAAACATACTGTCATGGAGCCACTCTGTCCCCTCCAGTTGCACTCCTTTACTGCCTCTCACTGGATATTTTTAGCAACATTGTAGTTGTACTGTGCACCTTTGTTCATGCATTCTGCAATTTGGTGCTGCTGACATTCCCTGAAGTCTGTGAGTAGAAGGCACCCTGAGGGTGCAGCTCATCTGTTACCCTAGGGAAGGTGGTAACAGGGAAACAAATGATAATGGCAAAATGCTAATGACTCAAATGAGCTGAAAATGATGATGTAGCACTTGGAGCTTCTCGCTTTCCTGAGGAGGCAGGGCTGAGCATTAGCCTGATGTATAAATGTGCCTTAGAGAAGTCTCGCAGGCTTGTTTGTCTCTCATTGATAGAGTTCATTAGCATATGGCAGCCTACTCCAGTGACAATTACCTGAGGATGCACATGGACCTCTTTTGCACTGATATAGCAGTATAATTGTACTTTGGGGGACATTTTGACAAACAAGGCAAGCCTATTATTTTTACTCATCTACAATTGCAAATTAATTGAACAATTAGTAGTAATAGCTCAGATGTACCTAACAGGGCACTTCGTGTCCCAAAGTACTATACTGACAAAATATGAGTGTGAAAGCTGCACTCGTGGGTGAAGCCCCTCTCTGGGGTAGGTACAACAGCTGCTGAACAACCATAGAAACTCTTTTCAATGTCTCTAGTCAATAGAGAGAGAATGATATAACCATTTTAAAGGGGACAATTCATCTTGGAAGACATTGCCAGCTGCACATGTGGCTGTTGTGTGGCTACAAAGAGAGGAAGCTACACTTCCCATTTGTTGATGCTTTGCTAGATAGATGAGACAAAACTTTAAAAACATCAGAACAGTTGCACTGAAGCTAATACTGGAGCCAATTTCAATATTATGGAGAGAGCCTGCGTTTTCACATTAAAGCAACTATCTCCTCATGGTGATTCCTAATCAGGCTTCACCGTGTGACTGTCAGCCAGACTACACTGGGATTGGAGTAGCACATCAGGTCTACATGTTCTTTGTTAGACTATGTTAGACCTGCTCCCCTGCCAATAGTCATTAATACAAAACCATGAAAAGTGCTCTGTGGCCATCTGTCTGTCTGTCTACATCTCTCAATCAATCTGTCTGTCTGTCTTTTTGTTTTGTATAGGTGCCCCATGCTATAGTTGGTACAGTGCCACAGAGCTACAGGGAAAGAACTCAACTGCTAAACAAATTGGTCTAAGACCTTGATAAGTAGTGTTATAAAGAAACCCTTGGAAGAAATTTCTGCTCTGAAAATCTTACAAATGAAGTTGGTTTCCTTGAAGTCTGTGACTTCCTTATTGCATCTGAATTCATTCTCACCTTGTTTGATATTTCCCCAAACATTCATTTTACTTTTATCTTCTGTCCAAAGTATCATAATTTCTTTCCTTGTCTTAAAAAGATCACCTGTTGGGCTAGGGATTTAGCTCAGTGGTTGTGGCACCTGTCTTGCAAGTGCAAGGGCCTGGGTTCCATCCATACAATGCTGGGCATGGAGACTCACACCTACCAGAAATCAGTACCACATACCACAGCGCCAGGTGTGGTGGCTCACATCTGTAATCCCAGAACTCTGGAGGCAGAGGCAGGAGGATTGCTGTGAGTTCAATGCTGAGCACGGGGCCAGCCTGAACTACAAAGCAAGACCCTGTATCAAAAAAAAAAAAAAAATCATCTGCTCCACATAGGCCATTTTTTTCTGTTTTACTAAAATAATCCTTCTAAAATGCTACTCCCATAACTTCATATATCTATTATAAAACTTTCATGGTTTTTCATCATATCCAAAATAGAATACAAATGTGCAACTTTGGGCTCCAGAACCTTATATAGTCTGATGACAATTCATCTTTTAAGAATTTTGTTTTCATTATTCTTCTAAACAAACATACTATTCTAACAAAACTGCATAATTACGGTCATTGGAAATTTCTACTTGCATTGTTGTATCTGTATCCTTAGCTCATACTGCTCCCCACTCTTTAGAATATTTTTTCCTCATAATCCAATTGTCTTATATAAATTACATGTAATTTTTCAGATTTCCCTTAAATACATATTGTTTCTTTCATGAGGGATAGAACACATTTGATCTCACAGGGAATAAGCCTAAGTAGATAAAGAGCAAAAGACTCTGGGCAAAGTGGATGTTTCATCATTTTATGGGGCTTGGGAAATAAAAGTTGGAATTCAGAAGATAGCATGAATGAGGAATGCTAAGAAACTATCCAAATTCTTCTGTGAATGTGAACCTTTAGAATAGGAACAATCCAGAGGTAGACTGAGCATCTCCAGGTGCTCATTAGCCTCAAGTTAATCTGTGGTAATATGAATTCCTACTGCTCTGTGAAGATGGGGTGAATCTTTTGGGGAGAAACATCAACTCATTTAGAATCCTTTCAAATTTTCACACAAAAGCAAGATTCAGCCAGCCATTACCAGGCAAATAAAGATGGTTCTATGAGAAGAAAAAGACAGTAGAAAAAGACCTACAACTGTGACTTAGTTGTTCAAGCTATCAGATGCAGCCTTTAAAATACTTGGAATAAAAGAGGGTAAAATTGCAAGAGTAAAAGTTGGCAGCATCTTACAGTCTTTCCAAAACCTGAAATCAACACCTTAATGAAGCAAAAAAGAACTCTGAGAATTAAGAAAAAGCTGATTGGAAACCTAGAAATCACAGATAGGCTACAGAAGCAAAAGACAATGCAGAAAGAGACACTAAGTAGTCTGGGATGCTAACCCAGGCTCCTGTGAGGGGAGATATTGTCTCTGCAAACACAAGATATACCTGGAGCAATGTGGCTGCCCTGAGGAGAAATGACAGACTCACAACACTAGTCTCCAGAAAAGCCCACAGTTATTATCAGATGTAAATAGAGCCTGAGATTTTGCTCTCAAAGTAACTTCTTCCTCAGACAGCGTCCATTTTGAGAAGAAATTCATTGCAGCATGTGCCACACTTGTGAGTGATATAAACAGTAGACATCTGGGGAAGGAATTTCTTAAGACTGAGTACTATGGAAATCAGATGTCAAAGAACAATTGCATTTCAGGATCTCTAGGGTGACTGTACCACATGACTAGGTGGTCTATGGCCTTAAAAGATGATTGTGAAGAAGGGTCAGCCTAATTGTAGATGCCTTGAAGAGTTTAAACAATAGTGAGTTCAGGTTATGAAGGACAAAGGATATGGCAGTGCTATTCAATGTGAAGAGAAGCCAGGCTAGTCACATGTAGTCTCCAGAGGGGACAGGGTCCAAAAATGGCAACACTGAGTGTGACACTTTGCTTGGTCCATCCTGCTGCCCATTTCCAGCATGAGACTGAGTGGTTTGTTTTCTTTTCCATCTGCCAGTGGGATCAAGGATATCCCTTGACCTGGAAGGTTGCCTCACTGAAGCATGTACAGGCAGAGGGTTCTCTGGAACATGGGGATGGGTCGCAAGCTCCCAGCTAGAAAGCTAAGCAGAGACAGCAATAATGGACTACACAGAAAGGCACAAACACTAAGAACTCCTGGAGTGAATATATCCCTAAGGGAGACACCTCACCATTGACTGACTGGGTCCAGAGGGAAAAGTGGGGCAGGACTTAGCATTCTCACTGCAAAAAGTGGGCATGGAAACAAAGTACAGTAGGCCTTTGTTATGACTCAGTATGCCCTGCTGTATCTGGTGGATTGCAATTTCCTGGGCCCTGGATAGAAAGAAATCATTTTCCCAAACAGAGAGGAAATTTTTGGACCCATTTCTTCTTTTCTTTGTTTTTGATTTTTTTTATTTTCCTATCTTTTGTTCCTTTGTTTATTCTTTGTTTATTCTTCTTTTTCTATTTCCTTTGCCTAATTCTATTTTCTTTACTAATTCTACTTTTCAGATTTATCTTTTTCTCCTCCTTACCTTTCTTTTATTTTTCAAATTCTACTTCTTTCATTTTCCAATTACCCTACCCCATCTACTATTATTACTATTATAATTAAACTCTATTGATTTTTAGCTACTTAGTTAAGTCATACTATTATTGCTCAGTTCTTCTCTATTGTTAAAAGTGCGATGATTGTTGGAGTTCGTAGTAGCTTTTTAATGTATGCCAATTTTTTGTCTATATTTTTATTGCATTGTATAGGTATAGCTATTATTGGTTTTTATGATATGTAAATATCCAGTTTGACTTTGACTTTATCATTATTGATGATTTCTATTGTCAGTGGTGGCAGAGTTGTTGTCTTTAATTGGAGTTTACCATATTACAATATCTGGTTTGTCTTTCTTTTGTCAATGTTACCATGGTTTGTTTTTCTTCTTTGAGTGATAGTGGAGGAAAAAATCCAGAATAGAGCTGGACACTAAGGAGACATTTAAGTATTAGACTGGATATGTTGAAGAATTATGTAAACATCAAAACATTACCACAACCAAGGATATATCACAAGGAGAGAGAATTTAATGGATGAGATTTCCATATTAGTGACAAAGTTTCTTTGCCCTAACTGATATTCAACCCATGGAACAAAGAATACTAGAAATATGAGAAAGCAAGGAAAAAGATATCTTTAGAACTTCTAATTTTCCAAATGTTAATCTCATGGATACTGATGTAAAGGAAGCTATAGCCAAAGAATTTAAAAACAAAAGTTCAACATATCTGAAGATGTGAAAGATGAAATACATAAGCAAATATATAAGATGTTTAATCAGCCCAAAAAGAAATTAATTAAATAAAGATCTTACCAATACAATTTCTGATGACCTAAAATAAGAACGAAACAATAAATTGAGTTAAGCAAGAGTAGATATGAATGACTACTCTGTTAATAAATTCAATGAAATGAAAGCAAATAAAAATAAATGATATGAATAATTTAATAGAAAACATGCATAGCACACTAGAGGATGTGATGACAAAGTGTTATAATGACAAAGTGGAAGTATTAACTCATAAACTCAAAATGACAAAATGACATACAACATGGATACAACAGCTTTCAGATGAATCAAAAATACATCAGAATTACAGGAAAAACAAAAACTAAAAGTGACTCAAAAAGCATAAAAATTTATTCACTGAAACCAGAACAGAAAATGTTCCTAAATCTAGAGAAAGAATTCAATGGTCAGGAGCACAAAGTAAGTGAAACTTAAATAGCATAACCAGAAAAGAGCCTATCTTTAACACATCATAATCTAAATTCAAGAAATTCAGCAAAAGGAGAGAATACTAAAAGCTATTAGAAAAGAATGGCAAGTGATCTATAAAGAAAAATTTACCAGGCTAATTCAAGATATCTCAGCACAAACCTTAAAGACTAGGAAAGCTTACAGGAAAGTTTTTCAAGCCTTAAGAGAAAATAACTTTAATACAGACTTTTATATTCTGCAAAATTAGCCTTAAAAATTGTTAGATAAAACTTTGTGGGATAAAGAAATCCTAAAGAAGCACATGACTACTATGGTAGCATTGCAGAAAATACTTAAGAGAATTCTAAACAACAATAGGAGGGCTACCAGCACAAATAGCCAAGTGGGAGTATGTATATGATGAAGAGAGTAGTTAAACAAAAAAATGAAATTGGGAATGGAAAATTATATAAAAATATGATTCAATAAACACTTTATCATGTTAACTCTTCAAATCATTGATTTCAGTACCTCAATTGAAAGATACAGACTGGCAGACTGGATCAAAAAACAAAATGTAACCATGTACTACTGCTTACAGGCCATACGCATCATTCAAAAGTAAGTAGAGGGGCCGGGGATTTAGCTCAGTGATTCCAGTGCCTGTCTTGCAAGATCAAGGACCCAGGTTCGATCCCTGGTAACCACATGCAACAATGCTGGAACTCACACCATGGAGACTCCCACTCATCAGCAATCAGTACCTCATACCACAGTGCCTGGCTTATTGGCTCACACCTGTCATCCTAGCACTTGGGAGGCAGAGGCAGGAGGATTGATGTGAGTTTAAGGCTGAGCTCAGGGCCAGCCTGAACTACGAAGTGAGATCTTGCCAAAAAACAAAACAAAACAAAACAAAACAAAACAAAAAAACCAAAAAAACCCCCAAAAAACCAAAAAAAAAAAAAAAAAAAAAAAAGCCTAAACATAGGCTGAAAATAAAATGATGGGAAACAGTGCTCCATTCAACTAGAGACTATCGACATAGAGGAGGAGCTACTTCACTTTCAGACACAGCAGACTTCAAGCCAAAAGTGATCAAAAGAGACAAAAATGGCCACTGCATGTGAGTAAAGGAACAATTCAACAGGAAAAGTTATAATTGTAAATAACTGTGTACTAAATGGCTGCACATTCACTTTCATAAAACAAGAACTACTGGATTTAAAAGATAGAAAGCAATAGAATCATCATGGGAGAATTCAACAGCCCACTCCCACAATTAAGTCAACCAGAGCGGGAAAAATCAACAAGAAACATTAGAGTTAAAACACACCATTGAACAAGTGGATTTAACAGATAAATATAGTATTTCAAAAAAACCGAAAGCATGCTGATGTAAATAACAAAAAATTGAAATAATGCCCTGTATATTATGAAATAATAGCAAAATAAAGAAAAAATTAAACAGCAAAAGAAGCCACAAAAACTGCAAACACGTGGAGATTAAGTAATATATTATTGGATAATAAATGAATCACACAGAAAATGACAGCAGAAATAGAAAAATTCCTAGACTCAAATTACAATGGACCAAAACTTGTGAGATGCCTTAAAAGCAAAGAGGGAAGTTTATAGCTATTAATGTGCACATAAAAAGAATAATCCCCAATAAATAACCTAATTATTCATCTCAAATCCTAGAAAGAACAAGTACAAGATAAATCTGAAACCAGTAGGAAAGAAATTATAAATATTGCTATTAAGAAATTATTGAAATCGAGACTAAAAACAATGCAAAGGATAAAGGAATCAAAGAGCAAAGAGTTCGTTCTTTGAAATGATGAGAAGAAGATTTGGGGATGGGAAAAATGCAAAGGAGGGGAGAGAGGAGAAGCAAACAGATAAGATGCTATATGTATGTGGACCAACTCCCCCCAGTGAATGTGTATTTGTATATATCACAAATACATACTAATAGAGGAAAAGGTAAAATAGTGAATATGATATATTCAATATGATCAATGAGTGACATTTTATAAACAAATTTTATGTTGAATAAAACAGCTACCTTTGTACTGAGTAACTAAAAAAAAAAAAAAAAAGCCGAAACCAAAATTCAACAAATGTATCAATTACAAAAATATAAGAATATTATGAACTATAATAATTCAGTACATGTATTTCTAATGAACCCTTTCTTTGAAAAATGTATGCAAACAAATGAGGAAGTTATGTATACAGAACAAGTGGGCAAAGAATAAGAAAATGTCACAGCCTTCAGGAGACAATATTCAGTGATGACTATACTAATGAAACCTGGAAATGAACCATCCCATACTAAAGGAAGAAGACACGCCATGAGGAGAGACATCGTGCAGATAAAGAGGGACTGATGGAAAAGCATAGCAGGGATATCTGATAGGAACTGATAACACTATCAATGCATGGAAGATATCAGAAGAAGTAAACAAGATACAGTGCAATTTTAAAAGTGAAATTCAAATGAAGAATAGGATGCACTTAGGATTTTACTTTACTATGTAGTAGATAAAAGTTTCCATAATAATAAAAACATTTTATAATGCTAAATAAAAATGACATCACTGTGTGATAAAGTAGAGCAAGAGGATGGACATAACTTGGAGATCTAAACTGACATGTCACTGGAATAAAACAAAGAGAATATTCAAAACTGATCAATAATAAACAGTATGATATTTAGCAATGTAGCAGTAACTTTGAGAAAGAAGAAGAGCCTAATGAGTGCCTAGATCAGGAATAGTGTTGGAGTAGGGATGGGTTAGTTGACACAATATTTTTCATTTACTTATTATTTTGCCATAAAAATTAAAAATTTAGGGCCAGGGATTTAGTTCAGTGGCACTGTCCTTGACTGGCAAGTGCAAGGTCTTGAGTTCAATACCTGGAACCAGAATAATAATAATTTTTTAAAAATGTATTTTAAGTGGGTAAAGTAGTATACTAGTTGTAGGAAGTTTGATAAAAATAGAGTGATAAAATAAAAACCATCCTAACTCTACAACACAGAGTAGACAGTTTATTTTCTGGCATAGTCAGTACTTCAAGTCATTTATAAAACTCACATATGAGTTTTATAAACAAAATTGAAATTATATTGCATTCATTTTTATGCCTTAATTTTTTTTTTTCTTTTTGAGACAGGGTCTCACTTTGTAGTTCAGGCTGGGCCTGAGCTCATCCTCAAACCCACATCACAGCAATCCTCCTGCCTCTGCCTCCCGAGTGCTGGGATTACAGGCGTGAACCACCACGCCTGGCACTGTGGTATGTGGTACTGATTGCTGCTGGGCATGAGTCTCCTCACCCAGTATTGTTTGTGGTTAGCTGGGGATCAGAACCCAGGCCCTTGTGCTTGCAAGACAGGTGCTGGAACCACTGAGCTAAATCCCTAGCTCTATGCCTTAAATATTTAGACTATTTCTCCTATCTTACAAATCAAAAACTACATTTTAATGTCTTAGTTTTCTGGTATGTAACTGTTGAGATTTTTATATAACCACTCACTAATGTTTCAGTTTTTAAGGTGTTTCTAAATTCAGGAGTTTTATACATAATGTTGCAATAAATATCCTTTTACATAAACATTACATATCCATTTACATAACTGGAGGTTACATAAATAATTATAGCGATAATTGTCATTTTCTCATTAAAAATACTGATTATTTCCTTATGATTAATTCTTAAAAATAGCATTGCCTACTCCAGTTTATGAATCATTTTTAAACTTCTTGATATCTACACATCATTGCAAAATTGCTTCCTCTGAAGGTTAGATGAATAATGCTGTGACTTTAGAGGCCACGCTGAGTGTTACAGGGACTGTGTGATACAAAGAAAGAGGCAGAACAAGGTGAGCAGAAATGGGCAGGCAGAGGTGGAAGGTATAAGCTGAGGTTGGACTCTTGCATCATCTTTTGGAAATGTATACCGTACTGACCATTGGCAATGCCAAATATAACCATCAGAGAAACAGGAGGCGAGTTTCCTTGTAATTCCTGCTATTTCAACATTTTTGTTGCTCCCGGTGTCCGGAACCACAGGGCTTGTGCTTGTTAGCGATGTGCTTTACCACTCAGCTGTGGCCCCAGTTCTGCTGCTTCAGCATTTCTTACAAAGAATGAGCCCCAAGACCCAAATCATACAAATTTACCCACCAAGAAGGCTGGATTATTCATTGTACAGATCCATAGCACTCAAGACGTCTGGGTAACAACATGGTTTTAGTGTTGTCTGCAAAGTCTGGCGCCTAGTTCAATAAGACTGGTTTATAAAAAAGAGGAAAATTTCAATTCACTTCTACCTTGTCTGGTAAAGCCTGAAAGCTATAAAGCTGTCAACATAATTATTCTTGTTAATATAATTCTTCAGTATTGAGCTACTTCCTAATACTTAAAAAAATTAATTCATCCATCCATCCATCCATTCATCCACCCATCCAGACAGGGCCTCACTAAGTAGCTACATTTCCCACACAGGGCTTGAACTTGTGATCTTCATGCTTCAGCCTCTGAGTCTTAGATTATGGGTGTGCCCCATTAGCATCTTCAGTATCACTTTATCACAACTCTGAATTTTCAAAAATATACTAACTACAAATAAGACACAACCTGGAAGATTTATAACAGGATATGAAGGCTGATTCTTAAATAACTGTCCATATACTAGTGATCTTAGAGTTACTTGGAAGAAATTTTTAAAACAATTACATCCCAGGCACATGCCCAGAGGTTCTGATACAATTAATATAGAGTTGGGCCTAAGAGTCTGAATTTTTAGGAAGCTCTCTGGCACATTTTTTTGTCTGGATGCTCCAGAGTGGAAAGCACACATTGATCATAGATGGAGTAACTCTTACCAATTACCTGTAACTCTCACCATTCCTGGACTGTGCCTATGTATGTGTGTTCATGTTGTATTGATTTCATTATAGGGTAACTAAAGAAATTTTGACATAATTGAGATACATTTTTTTTAGTCTTACATAGAATAGTTTTATATTGTTTTTATATTTTTAATTTTTCTCCTCTCACATTTCTTTTTATCATTTTTATCTGAATGTTCATAATATTTTGGACCCGTTTGTAAAAGTTGAAATATTAAGGTTCTTTTGCACATCTTGAGAACTTGAAAATGGTAATAGATTTATTCTCTAAGCTCTCACACCAGGAAAGAATACATAGAGGGATAGAATCAAAATGTAAGAAGAAATTAGCTTTAAAGATGTACTACCTGGGTGCCAAGAGAAGATTCTCAAATTTATAAGCATGTCTAAAAGTTGATCATGGCTTTTTGAAAAATCACTTGTGACAGGAATGCAAATGTGAGTTCAATGCTAGGAGGCCAGTGAGCACCACAGTCTTCAACAGATACAGCTCAATCAACATATCACCTTAGCTTAATGCTACAAGACATTCAAATTCTGCAGCCAAGTGCTGACTGTTGATTCGATTTCATTCTCCCCAAAAAACTCCTTCATCTGGTCCCTCTGTCTACAGGGAAACCATGTGCCAGGCAGAGGGCAGATGGGTTGGTGTCTCATCAGTTTTAACTCTCATTACTGAATAATAAACTGGTGTTTTGATTATATCTTGTACCCTGAGTAAGGATGTATTTTGGCATTTAAAACTGCCCCTGTTCCTTCTCTAGTTCTGTTTCACATTAATGGAAAAAAAAATGATCTTCTGACTTTATACCTCAGTCTCATAAGCTTGGTAAATGAGTCCAGCCCTGACAAATACATTTACTCAGTCACCAACAAACAAAAACACCAAAAATATAATCCAAGGATCCTATAGTCACTTTAAATCTTTTTTTCAAGATAAGCATTTACCCTGACCTCAGGGAGAGCCCTCCATTGCCAGTAAAGTGCCACCAGAAGATATGCTCTATTAACCTGGAGTTAATTTATATAGCTTATCACTTGTTTTTCATTTTATTTTAGTACTTATGGACACTCAAAATGTGGAATGTGGAATTAGCAATTGTATGAGTATACTCACATTGCATGTTTAAGTATTCTGTGGATGCCTGATGCTTTATAATACCAAAGAACCTATTGCCTCTGTATTTTAAATTTTTTATAGTTAAACTGGATGTAAAGTGAAGCCTAACTAGTGTGCAGAAGCTGTCTTCTGCTCCCACGCATTCTTCCTCCATTCTTTGTGATTTGTAGTCCTCAGTGCTGGGCTTAGTTGTCCTAGTAGATTCTAGAAGATAAGACTTAGCAAGATGTGTGAGGAAACCTGCGTGAGACACCTAATGATAAGAGAAGAGGCTGGGTGGAGGAACCAGCAGCTGCCAGAAAAAGTCTTCAGCAACTATTTTAAGACAGGAGGAAGTTACTCGGTAGGCAATTAGAAGCAACTAGAAGATTTGGGAGCAGAGTAATGGCAAAAAGAGAGAATGCCTTTTGCAGCTCATTGTAGCAGACCTGGGAGAATGGGCTGTCAGGAGCCTGTGACAGTAATTCATGTGATAAAAGATTCGGGAGCCCAGGGAGGAGAGGTACGGAAGCAGATATGGCTCTGAGTATGGGACAAGAGAAAATTGAAGCTTTTGGAGGTTCATTCTGTCAGTATTTTGAGGGTAGTGTTTGAGCACAGGTACCCATAAGTCTGTCAGTAAGAGCCTAAGCATGATTCACAACATGTATAATACCCTTTGAAACTTCCCACTAAAGCTGGGTATGGTGATGCACACCTGTAATCTCAGCACTCTTGGAGGCTGAGGCAGGAGAACTATAAATTTGAACCCAGTTAGATCTATGTAGCAAAGCTCTGCCTTAAAACCACCCCCTACCCCCAAAAAAACCAAACAAACAAACAAAAAAAACAAACACTAAAAACAGACATGAATATGAGACAACAGAACAGCAACAAAAACCTTTCCACCAAACACCCAAGCATGAGGCTGCTTTTAAAGTAACATCACAGACTTGTCTAAGCTTGTTTTCAGTTCTATTCTTCGTTTGGTCTTAATTATCACTGTAAGGCTGTGTCAGTGTTCAAGGTGAATTCTAACACCTTTCATATTACTTCTCCACATCTTTTACCACCTTTCAACACTGCTTTTTCTCAACTCCAAGGCATTTTCTCTCCCCTTGCCAGGTCCTTGACTTAGAAGGAGAAGTTGTAATAATTCAATAACATGCAATTAATGTGTATTTCTAGAAAGTGCTTTTCAGGAAAGGATTCTAGGAAAGGAATTCCGAAGGTACAAAACTGTCACTGTGGAAACGTAAACATTAGAAGCTTAGTTGAGATGTGGTATAAGATAGAAAAGTCATACCCACAAATATCACTGCTAATTTTAACAGTCAGACAAAGTGCAACTCTTCTTAACTAAAAGGCCTCTTCTTCCCTCTTTACTTCATCGGCAAGGTCTCTCTTGTAGCCCTGGGAGATCTCAGTTTCATGGCAATCTCATGCCAGTTTTGATCAAGTCAATATGTGATCTGAAAAGACCTCACTGAAGTCTGGAATGAGTCGGGTGATGCTCAGCCTGGCTTTCCTGCAATGAGCAAGTGTTTGTTCAGCTAGTCTCAGTGTGTGGCCTGACACGGTGGGACAAACTCTACGACAGCTCTCAGCTCTTCATTTCAGCTTAGTCCTCCAGTTCGCCTGCTGGATTTGGAAGCTTTCCTTGAACTTCAGCCAAGTGACTAGGGTCTTGTCCACATGCCTGGTACTTGACATTCCCTGTAATTTGGCAGCTTGATCCTGTCTCCTTAGTTCCAGCCACTGACCAGAGTCTTTTTCCAAATTAAATGGACCACCCAAAACTCTAAGGCTGCCACCTATCTGACGGTGCATATTGCCTTTGCCTGGTGCTTTTGGCATTGTTCCTTTCCTGCAGATGGTGTCTCCATTAACATCAAGGATGCATGGAACTAAAACCTCTTTGGACTGTGTTGGACATTGTCTTCTATTCCTGAGAGGAGGAGGCAACTCTGTAGCCAGCCAGTCCTCTTCTCTGTCCCTAATTCTGCCCGGTCCCAGCTACTTGTCCCCATTCTCAGCCAAACTTTCAGTGTATCAGGCCCTGCTACCCACAGTAGGAAACTTTATCCACTGAGTTCCCTGTTTATGTACATTAGCTCTATTGACATGATTTCATATTTCTTTTAGGGCAGTATGATAGTCACCAAAACACATAAACTCATGGAAGAAAGATTTGGGGGCCTTACAGTTCAACATAATATATCTCAAAGGCCACAGTTGACAAACCAATATTATACTACCCTGCTTCCAATGTTCATGCTAGAAATGAAACTAAGTTTGGTGAAATTTGAAAAAAGTAAGTTGAAAGAAAGAATGCATAGCTGCTCTTAATAATGAGAGCAAGAATGAAGAAATATATGTTCATCATCAGGATTACAAGGGCAAAACAACTCTTAGTGGGGTTTTCCTTGTGCAGTCCTAGGTGTGGAAAATAATGGGGTGTAAGAACTTGTCAGGAGATGGAGGGAGAACAAGTAACTCAGCATTATAAAGCATTTCTGTTAGCAGATATATATAACATTCAGTGAGTATTCACCATAGAACTGTCCATTAGAGGAACTTTCAATGGGGTTCAGTGCCTGATTCACTCACTTATTATTCTGAATTAAGAACTACATTACTTTCGATATTCGAGTTTCTAATTTGAAAGTGAAAGTTCAGTTGTTGCAAAAAAGTATCAAAAATAATGAATATATAATTGCTTTTTTCCTGTCTTATAAATTAAACTCAGGGCCTCATCTTGCCAAGCAGGTGCTATACCACTGAGCTACATTCCCGTCCCTCATAATCACTTCTTGATGAATTTCAATTATACAGTATTTTGAGGTGAATCAATGATAAACTATAAAATTTGCCAAGAGCATAATCTAGCCATTTTCTTCCTATTTAAATGTTGAAATATGTCAACTCTTCCTACTCTTCTGTGGCTTCCTCTCCACTTGCCTGGAGGTGATATCATTGTCCATGTTCTTTCTCCTTTTGTCATCATTTATCTACTCATTCAACTAATACTTACTGAGCTTTATTTTCTGCTCTCCACCCACAATCTGAGAAAAGGCCTTGCACCCTCTTCTCTGAGGCCTTCACTGCATAAAGAACCACTTCTATTTCAAAAGTCATAAATGAGAGATGGAATTGAGATAATAGAATGAAACAATATTGATTCACTTGTGTCATGCAGCAGGTAAAAGTGAGTCTTTTTGTAGTCAAAGCTGAAGAAATTAAATCACTTCCTACCATGATCTGTAAAACTATGAATTTAAGAGTCTAATAAATGGAATGCTGACCAATTGATTCTTACTGTTCTATATTACTTTGCAGTAAGGTATGCTAGAACTGAACCTAGGACAACATCTTGGCATTTTTCAACCATAGAAAATGGTAGGATAATAGAATTCAGCAGTGAGTATTTTACTTAGCTGTGTAATAGCTGTAGAGTTATAGCTCACTGATGGGGCTGCTGGCATTGGCTCTACGATGATGAAACAATGAGCTTGTTAGGCTGATTTATAAAATGTCAACTAAATGCAGTATTTGTGTGATATGCCTTATTTACTTATGGAAATTTTGAACCTTATATTGTGTAAAAGAAACTGTAAAGAAAAGATGGGTAATTGCCTTAAGTCAGTCTTGGTTTTATATATTGCAAGTCTTGATTAATGCTTAGTATTTTAAATAATGTTTTAAAATAATATGTGAATAATAGGCTCAAAAATAAGATCAAAGCATTCTTTTTCCTATTTATAGCATGAGATTACTTTCCCATGTAACTTAGACAATTTATTATTCTATTCAAATGCTAGCCTATCAACTAAGAAGAAGGTAAACTGCTCACTAAACAGTACAAATGAATAGATTTTTTGCTGGGAGGTGTGGTGCGCTCTTGTAATCTCAGCCCTCTGGAATGTTTATAGTCCAAATTTATAAAATTTCAATTAGATGGGTGCAGTGACTTGAGCAAAGTATAGATAACATGGTTGAAAACACATATTCACAGAAAAGATCTTCAGAAATAATTTTACTTTGCAAAAATTCAAACTTTGTAGTTTCAGAAGGAAAAAAAGAATGGCAAAATATTGGTGATATCATTTAAAATTTTATAGACTTATTTACACACTCTTTTTTGGTATTGAATTTAGTGAATGTTTTCAAATACACAGTTGTATAACTACCCCACAGTGAAGAGGTAGAAATATTAGCTCATCTGTTGAAATTCTGTCATCCATTCTCTTTGTAGGAAAATCACCTCTGCAGCCTGACCCTGGGTAAAGGATACTCTGTTCTTCACCTCATTGGTTATATACCAGTATTACAAGAATCCAAAAAACAAGTAACACATTCTTTTTCTTTTTTTTAAATTTACTGAAATCTTTATTGGTACATTACATATATGCAAAATGATTGCACTCCATAATCGGGACATAATGGGGACACAACTTAATTCTCATTTTTTCCCATACCCCTACCCACACTACATACATACCACCCCCCTATATACATAAAATTTGTTTCCTTCCTTTTTTGTTATAATCTCATTATTTTCCCCCTTCACCCTATTTTACTTTGAGTATTTTCATATAGCATCTTTTCTCTGGTATGAGAAAATAAAGATGTAAATGAGTCCTAGAACTGTATGTTATATATTGTGAAATAGAAAATACTCTTATTTCTAATATTTTTTTAAAAATCTAAAATTAAATTTTAATAAATACAATTTTTGGAGAAACGTGTTTTAGAAGGGTAAATTAAAAATTAAGCCTATCACACTAAAGAGTCAATCCTATGAACAGAATACAACCTTAGTTTGTGTAGAAAAAAAAATATTTCTGATGCAGTAAACTTCCTCATGCCAATTTAAAGCCTTAAAATATGGATGCTTAGTAGCTAAAAATTATTTTTGAATAGAAGTAAGGAAGATGTTGAAAATCAGCCAACTTATTCATAGATTGGCCCAGATATGAGCATTGTGTTCCTATACAAATGCTCTTGTCCCTTATATTTTACTTGTTCATTATTTCCTACAAGTAAAATTTTCTTGTTTTATTTCCATATCCTTTATTATTTCTCTTTTTATCACTTTAATCACTTGTATATTTAATAATTGCTTATGTTCTTCACTTATATGAGTAGAAGGAACAAGAAATCGATGATTTTTCTTTATTGATCAAATTGATATATTTTACTTAGAATCAAATGAGACACTCTTAAGGGAAAATATTACATCTTTATATTTTCAGGCCTTGGTATCTATATACCATAAAATAATTAACATAGAATGTTATGAGTCATTGAGGGAGCTAGAGTTCTTGAGTACTAATGTCATGGCATCATAGGATTAAGTAGAGTAGGCTAACTGTCCTCGAAATTTCATGATTAATAGGCCACAACCTGGAATACTTAGGTTAAACATCCAAGAAGATTAGAATAGTGTGTACTACAAATTCTGGGATTTAAAAAATGAAATCATTGCATGTTCTCTACTGACTCTCCCCTGATTCTATGTAGGGTTCTCTAAGACACCTCAGAATGGTATTTCTCTAAGAATGAAAGAGTTTGGGTCTCTAAGTTACTTCTTGGAGGAATCCTGCTTGTTGATAGACCAGCCCTAATATGTAACACATATTAACATTAGTGTCAAATACATTCTTAAGACAATGACATTTTAGGGTTAGTTTGTTATAGCAACTAACATAACATAAAATCTAAGTTATTTTACTGATTTAAGGGAAATTGGATTAAGGTTTCTTTTGAAAAGGCAACAATATAAATAATGAAAGAGGACTGATATGGTAAAGTGCCCTGTGCTTAAATGAACAAGACATAGTAACTTAGAAATTTGTCAGTGAGGATTCTCTTCTAAAAGAGTATATGAATCCCCAGGCTTAAAAAAAAGTAGGAGACAAAAGAGGAAAAAATACTGCCTAACATAAACTGTCCACACTCATACTAAGTGCAAACAGTGCAGAAATAAACATCAGGATTGCCTTCAAAACTATGAAATGGGTAGTAATAGTCAGTGATGACTTTGTGATGTAGTAGGGATCAAGGGGTAGATGAAACCGTGATGTTGAAAACCTGTGTCAGTGATTCTGAGGGTTAAATATACTGAAGGTCACTTGTCTTCTACTGGATATATGCTCCTAGCCTTTGGGAAATGTGGCTAAGAGCAACTTTGAAAGTCTTTTTTTTCCCATTTTTTTAAAAGTTGAAATTGAAAAAAGAAAAAACATTGCAACTGGGACATTTAAAAGCTGAGAGCATCTTCTGGCTCAGATGAATAATTGCCCATTCCACATACTTTGAAAAACTGAGCCAGGGGAATGAAAATGATTTCCACCCTTTTCTATATTTCATTTAATAGGTCAAGAAACAGCTACTTACAATGGACAAGAAACTGTTGGGGATGACAGTTTTCCCTTAGTAATCTCAGGAGTTGGGTATGGATGGTTGGTAGGAGGACAAGCCTTTGTACAAAGAAACAAGAAGGCAGCCTCTAGCCCGATTCAGTGACTAAATTCTCAGCCTCCTCTGGTGAAATGAGACAAACCCAAATGGCTTTGAGCCAGGTTAAAAATTCCCTGAGGGATTTGGTGTCATGGCCACATGATTTTGCAAGATGGATTTTTTCCTGGTCTGGTCTGAGAATATGAGCAACAGAATGATTTCTTTAGATTAAGTCTGCTAAGTATAGATGGACTTGATAGCTTTGCTCCATGACCCTGAAAGGTTGAGACAGAAAGTCAGAGCCAGGCTTCAGAAGATGGCTTAGCTCTACCATGTCCTGACCCATGCTGGCGAAAAATTTGGGAAGCACAACTATAATGAGGACTGAGATTGTGAATGTGCTATTGTCTTTGCTCTTTGCCTTGTAGTATTTATATACAGTATATACCATGCTGCCCCTTCTTCACCAAGATAACAGTGAAGGATGAACACAAATACACAGTTTTGTTTGCAAGGCCAAAGAAGGGTCAACCAAGACCAGGTTCAAATAGACCTGACAAGAGAGTTGCCACATTTTTCTTAGCAATTATCTCCATTTTTTGCTTTATTTAATAAGAGGTTTTTTACACCATCCAACATATGTCATTTGAGTTGTAACCATGCATAAAATTCAAAGCCTTGTTAATTAAATGCCAGAGAGCAAAAGAAAGCAGCTACTATTTCTGAATGGGAGAGATCAGCTGAAACTCTATAGAAAACCTATTTGACCTTTTTTAAAAAAAAACAAATGAGAAAAAAAAAACTTTCTATGATGGGACAGAAAGAGAAAGAGATATACAGAGAGAGAGAGAGAGAGAAAGAGAGAGAGAGAGAGAAACACAGAGGGAGAGACAGACAGACAGACAGATGCACGCGCGCGCACACACACACACACACACACACACACACACACACACACACACAGCCAGAGAGAGAAAGCCTGCCAAAGGAATGTATATCCACTTACATGCTGAGGAAAACAACAGTAAGAAGGTGGCAGAGGTAGATACTGAGTGAGGAATGTAAGGTGACATTAATCTCATGATGTCTCAAAAAATTTAGCATTAAAACATTTGTACTTTTCTTTTCTGAAGCTTGTCTAAATTTTTGGCTTTTTCTCTCCAGACATATATATGGAGACCTTAATTATGGAGACCTTAATTCCTTGCTAGGAAATCAGAACTTTCTGTCACAAGCAATGAAACATTACCAAAGTGTTCAAACAAGGAAATAAGAGCAGGTCTGTTCTTGAGAAGAGGTGTCAGTAGGAACTGTCTGAAGAGTCAGCTCTGAGGAGTTGAGAATGCAGTGCAGCATAGGAAAACTGAGAACGGAGAGCTATCCAAGGAGACAGTCACTGAAGTTCCCTTTGAAAAGTGTTATCTCTTTTGTAGCTCAGGGCTTTTATTCTGCTCAGTTATACAAAGTTTTGTTTATTCTTCTTTTTTCCCATGTTTAAGAGCCATTAGTTATTTTAGAATTCTTTATTTCTTCTTATTAATGTTTTATGCTAATAGCAAGCATTGCTATGTGGCTTAAAGTATAAAGCAGAGAACAAAAAAAGCAAAGAAGGTCTATTTATCATGAATTTCAAGGATAAACAAAGAATGGAGCCATTGGGCTTAAATGGCTCTCTATAAAATGCTATCAAACAGATGTCAGAAGATTTGTGATTTATGTCCATACATGCAAATATTGGTAAAATCCTCATCAATATCTAGAGTCTGTTTATAGTTTTAATAGGAAAGGCTGCACAGTCTAAAACTAATTTGTATGAAATCACATTAACCATTGATCACCAGAAGACTAATTTAGCCTGATTGTTTTATGATGGTGTTAGCACAGTGTTACAGAACCAGATGGGTCAACACAGAAATAGATAATTATGTGGCAAAGAATGAGTTCTGTCAATCAGTTCTTTCCAGAAGCCTGGGAAAATACAGTAACACTCTTCCCATGTTGGAAGCTTGACACAACCTCTGTTTTTCAACATTAGTCTCCTCTCATTTAATAGCTTTGGGGTTTGGGCTCAATTAGTTTTAATCTTTGTGGTATAAGCCTGAAACCTAGGCTGAGGCAATCACAATAAATATTTGGTAGACTCCAGAAGAATAATTGTATTCCCTAGCTACAAGCAATTAAGCACTAGATGTATTCCTTGTAAACCTCCAAAAATGCAATGAAAAACGTGTTTTAGAAGAAAAATAATTAAATGGCTCCTTTCTTTTGTGGTATTTGGGCAAAGAGAAATTAAAAGTTGTTGTTTTACCTAGGAGGAAAAAAAATTTTACTATAAAAATTACAATGGTTTGCATATAACTTGCTGATATTCTTTTAGCAATCATAGAGAATGGGAGAGAAGCCAAATATCAAATGTTCTGAAATTTGAAAGGAGAAAATGATCAGCCTCTGCAGGCTACTAGAGGAGAAGCTTAATTTCAACTCCTTCTCATCTTCTACAATGCATTAATGAGAAATTCAAATTTAGAATAGAAGTAAGCAGCCTATTCTCCAGTTTTCTTTTATTACATTTCCCTGTGTCCTTTGGAAGTCTTTCATCTTCTACTTGTCCATGGATATTTTACCTCCTTAGTCCTCCACTTTTTTACTGAAATATATCTCCTAGGATATCTGGCAACATGAATAGCCTTGTTCAACACCCGTCTAACTTTCATATTTAAAATCGGACCTTATATTGCTCTTCTGAGATTCATATATGAAATTATAGAGGGTCATGATGTCACATCATGCAACTCAATCGTTTGACCAATATCTGTCCAACAAACACCATCTCCAACCCCAAATGTGTTACTCCTTCTACATTCCCCATCTTCATCTCTGTTCATCCTCCCAAGCGAGAAAAACACCTTTTCATTTATTCAGTCCATAAATCTTGTTAACTATTAATTTGTCACATCTGGCTGAAGATGGTCACCTCTCTTCATTCCCCATATCTAGTTCCCTTAATTTATATTTAGTATAATGGTTTTGCAAACTTATCCCCCACTTCTGGAAAGGTACATTCCTGTAGAGCCCTGATACTTTATGTGAAAATTTACCTTACACTGTTACCTAAACACTTTTTTCATTCCTCTGTTTGAGAATAGAGAAAAATATCTTGGTCTAGAATGAAAGAGAACACCTGGTTTGTGTAATTGAGCAGTGTTTTGTCCTTTCTCTTTGTATTAGCTCTTGGGTATAAGCATGATCATTTGTCCTAGTAGTTGAATATCAGATTTCTCATAAAATGAATGCATTTCTAGATTCCACAAAAACTTAAAGACATCTGAGTCTCATCTTAGAATGACAATATTAAAGCATCTCCTTTGACCCTGAAACTTTAGTGCATTTCTTTGTGATTACAGTTCAATTTTTCATTTGAAAACAATAGTCCTGACAGATAAGAGGGAAATGGGAGGGCATGTCCTTCCCTTAATAATTTTCCAGTGTGTTAGAGAAGTTAATATGACTGGTATTTCCACATAAGATGAAGCTGATATACCCACATATGAAAAATAAGAGGAATAGATTCTAATTTTGCTATTGGAAATCTAAGGTTCTTTTTTTTATTTATTTTTTTTAGGTTTTTTGAGACAGGCTCTCGCTTTTGTGGTTTAGGCTGGCCCTGAGCTCAGCCTCAAACTCACATCACAATCCTCCTGCCTCTGCCTCCCGAGTGCTGGGTTTACAGGCGTGAGCCACCATGCCCGGCACGGAAATCTAAGGTTCTTGCACGGTAATAAGAATCACTTTTTGGCAAGTAAGTATTCCTGAAAAATACAGTGGTCATAACCTCTGGTTATTACCAGCCTGACAGATGAACCATTTGGGTTAATTAAAATTCACCTGCCTCTTGTCATCCGTGGTGTGTACCTAGGTAAACATCCAGATCTTAGCTGTACTGACTTACAACCAACTTGCACTACAACGAGCCCTCATGTCCCAACTGAATTTGTAAGTCAAGGCTCCACTCTATATCCATCTCTTTGAACTGAATTCTCTACTCTCACAAGAGGCAGAGAGCTTCTATTCTTCAGAATTTTATTGTTCATATGTTATTTACAATTTGCAAAATTGCATTCAGCTTTTTAAGAGAAAAGCCTATGAAGATTTATAAATAATTTCTTAGCAGGGAAATGAGCTGTTGGTCATAAGACACAGGTGAAGGGATAGTATCAGGGTAATGTGTTTGTGAGTAATTCTTTCAGGTAATGACAGTGTTTAGCTCTCTATATGGCCCTTTGCATGTACTATGCTGTTCCCAATTAAGCATGCATGTATTCTTCTATACAATTTGTTAAATATTAACTACCTTTCAGGCTGTGATTTCCAAAGCCTTATCTGTCTACTCCAGCTTATTCTAATTATTTTTAGGGTCTGAATTAATTACCTTTACCATTAATAGTCATCATCATCATCATCACTTTCTCTTCACATTGACCAGTTGCTTACTTTGTAACAAAAATTGGGTTAAAACATTTACACAGAATATTTACTTTATAGTAAGTGGAATCCCCAATAAAGTCCCCTAAATTCACCAATATTTCAAAAAAGAATGTTTATGGAAATTTGGTAAGTTTTCCTTAATAACACAGTTCATGAATAGCAAAGAAAGGATTGGAGTGGCTTCCAAGTCTTATTATTTTCTGGGTTATTCTTTTCCTGATGAGTTTCCCTTTCATGCTTCTGTCATTTGTCCCTTCTACATTTCACCCACCTGGCAAACAGCCTGATTCCCACAGGAATGTTGCTTGATACAGTATAATTAAAATATGATTCTTATACTCAATTGTATTACTAATAAACTTAACTTTTTGTTGTAGATCCAGATATATAAATCCAATTTGCTGACAAGACCAGTGCTTCGTGATGCCTCATGGATACCCTAAAATAAACATTTCCAAGCCTGAGGGTGTATATGCTCAGAAGTTCTGTGCTTCATCCTCTATTTTCTATGCTGGTGGCTGAATCCATCCAGCTAGAAACTTGGAGATCATATTAACCACCTCTGCACTTTGTCTACCTCTAGTCAGTGCTACTACCTTGCTTAACCTGCTTCCTTAACATGGCTCCGGTCTACCTCTACTTTCTTCCTGTGATGTCACTGTTCAGAGCCAGTGGTGTTGAACCCGTGGCACATATGCTGCAGCTGGGTGTTTGTTATCTCTGAAAGCTCTGCGAGGTTCGCCATCACCAGTTAAGACTCTCATTACCTGTCATCAGACAATTAAATTGCATTAGCCTTTTAACTGGTTTCTTCAACTCCAGTTTTGTACATCAATTTACTGCTAGGGTGAACTTTCCTTTTAATTTGAAAAGCACATGAATGTTTGTTTTGGAAATTTGAATGATATATTTATAAAGTTAAAGTTCTTTCTCTTAACTCCCAAACCACTCAATGGTGGGATCTCTTGAGTTTATTTTAAATTTGATAATTTCTTTTAGGTATAAACCATACATATTTATGATTTTTAAATAAAATATGTATTTAGAAAAGAATTATACTAGGTGGTTTAGCAATTTGTCCCACCATAGAAAGCAAACTATCTTTTTCCTTTTCTGGTATCAGAGACTGAACTCAAGACCTTATGCTTGTGAGGCAGACACAGCACTACTCACCTAAATCTCCAGCCCTCAAGTTATCTCTTAAAACTAAAATATAACATTATTATACTAAAGCTGTCCCTCTACTAAAACTCTTCTAGGGGTTCTTTGATAATTTTATGATCCAGTCCATGCACTTTTATATGATAGCTCCAAACCATCCTTGATGAAGCCCTTGTCAAATTCTCCAACCTCGTCTTTCTTTCTTTTTAAATAATTAGTAGAGTAGTCACTGCTCATGATTTACTTGGTGTTGTAGTTGGTATTACACTTAGTTGGTTGCATTGTCCACAGGTAGATCTTTTTGTTTTATATTACATATCAGTGTACTCTTTCTCTCTCTCTATGTGTGTGTGTGTGTGTGTGTGTGTGTGTGTGTGTGTGTGTGTATATATATATACTAAAAATTATACATATGTATTACATAAAATAAAATTTACTAACACTGTTATGACCAAGACATGCAATACTAGATTTATGTACTGTATCCCAGGCTGTGACAAACTAGAAGAAAAAGTCTAGGCTTGGTTATGAAGTTATATAATGAAGCAACATATATCTGGTTGAAAGGACAACTCTAGCCTGTGTGATTGTCCTTGGTAGTTTAGAGATGGTGGAGCTACTTTATACTAAGTAGTTTAGGACTCCACAAGTAT
Organism: Petromus typicus; assembly: GCA_004026965.1. Taxonomy (NCBI): domain Eukaryota; kingdom Metazoa; phylum Chordata; class Mammalia; order Rodentia; family Petromuridae; genus Petromus; species Petromus typicus. The sequence goes on along the minus strand of PVIR01010734.1, from coordinate 22,116 downwards.
CACCCAGCACCAGGCGAGAACTGTGGGGTTTTGTGAACTTTTATTTCTAACTTTGAGAAACGGATGTTTTTTAGGCCATCTTACTACCACTGCTTCAATCACAAATCATGTCAACAGGATGACATCCACAACCTCCAACTAGTCCTCTTGTAGAAAAAACATTCAAGAGGTGTGACACTAGAAGGCTTTAAAATTGCAGTTTCTTGAGCTAGGGATGAAGCTCAGTGGTGACACACCTGTCTGGCAGGCTCAAGGTCCTGAGTTCAATTTCTAGAACCAAAATTTAAAAAAAAAACCCATGAAAAATGACATTTCCCTTTGGATGTCACACAGGGTATCTACATTCTTCCTCAAATCTCTTCCCCAGGAGTCAGGGTCACCTACATGACATCTGAGATCCCATTTTGTCCCCAGGTGCACTAATGAAGATATCACAGACAGACAAATGGCCCAGAGTCACTTCATAGGCCCTGTAACCCACCTCTTTGTGAACCTCTTTCAAGTGCTCTTTATCCCGTTAGTTTGTTAGTTTCTAAGGATGCAGATTCTTCAGGGAGAAGCCAGCAGCCTTCACTCAATTCCACACAGGCTTGCCGGCATCTCCACACTCCTCAGGGATCCATCCATGGCAGATTCATGGGTGAACTCTTGGCTTTTTCCACATCAGATAATGGAACCCAGCTGAATCCAGACTATAACCACTTTCATTAAGATGATTTGGGGAAAGCTACTTTTCTACCAAGTCATATAGACCAAGATATCCAGTGGTTTGGAAATAACAAACAACTTTTAATTTGGCCTGTACTTTACAACATTAGGAGTGATAAACTTAAATATATTCATATTATTCTAGAGCAGATTAAGATCAGGTTCATCTCTTTCTATGTTTTTCTTTTCACCTTATGGTCCAGGTATATGGAAATATTCACTCTTCTCTGCAAACCCTTGATTATTTCATGTCCTTGTTGCCCACAAGCTCCAGTGTTGGAACCCTGTGAAGTCTACATTTTCCACTTACACACATGAGGATGTGTTTCTCTTTACCTCACAGGCTCCATGTCTTTTGAGGAGAAAGATTGGGGGACACCAGCTGCTCCTGTTTGCTTTTGAGATCTTCATAAAACATAGAGATTCTCTGATTATCCATTTTGTTTTTATTATCATTATCTCTTTATTTCTCATTCTTGGGTTATATAATGGGAGCAAGCTGAATAATTTTTATCCGCCAGTGTCCCTAGATGTCACACTCCCTCCTCTCAATGTGATCATTGTCATATATTTATTTTAAAAAATCTATTTATTATGTCATAAATGGTTGTTTTCTATAACATAGGTGCCAGAAAATAAGTAAAATTAATTGCTATATGATACTTTGTTTATTCTTTAAAATTCTGTGATATAAAATAGATTTCTTTAGACTTGAAATCATGCTGTAGATCTTCACTGATCTTGAACATAAATTGTAGAAGAGCAAGGAAACAAAAAAGAAAACAAAACAAGAAACCCAACTGGCTAATACAACTTATTATATTTAAGTGTGTCATAAATATAAACTCAGGGAGGAAAGGGGAGAGCAGACACATGTAAACTGCTTTTTTAAAGCAGTCTTTGGAAAAAGTGATGAGTGAAAGAATAAATGTCTGCCATATTTCAGAAATAATAGGCTGGTTCTAGCTCTCTAGCTGGTCTGTAGAGTCTGGAACCTGCTTCTTAGACTGCTTATGGCAACAGTCCACAGAGGCACTGTGCCTGACTCTGAGACATTCATTCCTCAATGATCTTGGGAGTAGCTCTCATGGTGATAAGATATTTTCTCTTACTTTATAAGTTTAAATCTCTTTCAAGTAAGTGGCATTGTATCAACTCTAGAGGTGTAAGTAGTTGCCAGTGATTACTAACTCAAGGTAGGATATAGTAGTACTAAAAGCCGATTTCTCTGAGTGAAGATTGACCAAGTGATATTTATTGGAACTTTTATTTCTAGAGTTTTCTAACTGATAATAAGTAAAGTCTAAATATCACCTTCAAATACTCAAGACAAAACTATCAGAAAACATTTAGAGCCTATATAGTCCACTTAGAATGTTTTGTATAAATAATAATTCCCAAATTCATCATATCAAATGAAGTTTTCCTTATTGAGAGACTCCTCAGGTATCACGGGGACATTTGCGACATGTTTCTCTTGTTTGTTTCTCTGTATAGAAAGTGTTCATGAATCCACTGCTGTGCAGATGTCTAATCCTGGTAAGGATAGAAAATTTCTTCTCAGCTAACAACAAGGCTGTGCAATAAAAATAAAAACTCACCATGAAGAATTAACTTGTGAGGTGTGTTGAGACCTGGTTTATGTCTCTCAGACATTTGTAGAATTTTATCCCTGCTTTATTTTGTACAGATATAATTCCTTAATATTCCAAAGGATGTACAGGTAATGAAATGGCAAATGCAAAAAGGTCATGGCAAATAGCAATTAATCTCAGTGGAATCTCACCTCACAGGGAATAGAGTTGGGAAAGCTTTAGGACAGCAAAAGCAGCATGAGCAAGGGCAGAGTGGTACATAATTACCTAGTAATTTTGTCACCATTATCTATAAAGAGCAAGGACCATGATGGAAACAGTAAATATTTGTCCTGTTGTTCCATTTTTATATAATCCCACTTTGACATTCATTTTGTGATAAACTCTATATGTATATACCTAAGAGTTTGGAAGTAAAGAATGAAACTGATGTATATCTAAAGCCTTCTCTCAATGCTTGCTTCTGGGACCCTTATTATATTCATATATACTACAGTCCCACAGGATTGATAGTTGCTGTGATAATGCTTCATGCAAATTCTTAATGGTCCTACTGAGAGAAAAGTGTGGCCCCATGGTTCCAGGTTCAAGTGTGTCTAGGTGACCTTCAAACTCCCATTTACAAAGAATGTACTTACAGTTTTCTGCTCAGGAGGACTAGTAACTGTCCATGTGGCTGGTGTTGATGCAGATGTGTTGCTTCTTCTGAGGTCATAGGGCTTTTCTGTGTGATCCAGTGCTGTGTGAACTTCAAAGTGAAGGAAGATAAATAGAACAAATGGAATTCTGTAAATCCCAGATTATTTTATCTTAGTCTCTCCTTGATTACTCTGTGTATTGTCAGTGCAGGATGTCTTCAAAAGAACTTAAATCAAGTTAGAGAAGTACTTCTCACAAATTCTGTCCTGTTCACAATGTTAAGCAGTGTCCTTGAAATCCATCTGGAAGGTGTATTTATTTTTCCTTCAACTCAAAGAATTAGGGAAGGAAAATGATCACTGCATGGTCACTTATTAATGTCCACTGTGCACTGCTTAGACCATTTTCTATTATCTTGTGCAGCCACTTCTGTCATTGAGCTGAGGGCAACACACTAGCAAAATGATTTGAGACTGTCTAGGTTTCTCTTGTGATTCTAGCTCTCTGTCATATGCTGGTGAAGGATTTATATCTTACATGGTGCAGCTGAAAAGTGTCAAAGTTTATTGCAGCCTCTGTCTTTAGAGTGATTATATGGAACAGGCAGAACTTCTTTCTAGCCTTGATGAATAAGTAGTGTGAACAGTAAGTGGACTCTGCTGTATATTGTCAGTGAGTTTTCAGAGATACAGAGTTAACAGGGCCTGACAATTCTGATTAATACACATAGATAAGAGAATCAATATCACAAATGATTCTGAAAGATAAAAACACTTGGAAATCTCAACCATCAGCTAAATGTAATTCACCATGGGGAGGAGATGGCTTGATGGTAATTTGGGAAAACACTCGCAAGGAGCAGAATGGTTAAAGAAGATGAATGGCCTCATGGTGTAATCTTCAAATATTTGAAAAACTCTCGCAGAAGACTTAGCTTGTTCTGGATTACTCTTAGTGGGGGAGGGAGTCAGAAAAAAAGACTAGCACTGGAAAACTGTAAAAGACATATAGCTTCATTTAAAAAAGAATACCTTATCAATGTTGCTGTTCATCAGAGAATGAAAATTCTTTTCAAATGGTGGCTTGAGGAACAGTTGAAATAGCCATGTTAGGATTTGCTGCCCAAGGACTGGTGATGCCAAATGACATTTGTGAAACTGTTTTTCTGTTTAGAGTTTATCAACTATGTGCATCTGTGGGGGTTAAAATATCAGTATATGTCTTCTAAGACACAATTGTGTGTGTGTGTGTGTGTGTGTGCGCGCACGCGTGTACGTGTGCACATGTGCATGTGCATGCACTCACACACAGTGGGGGATTTGATTTATTACAACTTATCTACAGTATTGTGCCTCCCTTTGTGATGAAGTTTGGACGTGGCCTTCTGCCATAAGAATACAGTTGACTGATGAGTTGACTGGATTAAATCAGACAGGACCAGGAAATTAAAGGAATCATTTTCAAGTTTGGTCCAAAGTCAGGTCTGGTTGCTGCACTGAGAATTTCAGCAAAGCTACTGATTTATAGGCCACATCTCTTACAGGTTTAATTTATAAGTTGAGTGCAGATTCTGGGAATGTGTATAAGTAAGTTTTTCAGGCTATTGTGATGGTTTGTGTAGTGTGGGAGTTCATTCTGTTTGGAACTGACCTGATTCTCTCTTTCAGTAAGTGTTTTGATCTTTTAGGTTTGCTTACTTGTTCATTTTGTATGAAAAATTCCTTTGCAAATCTCTAAGGTTATCTCAATTGAACAAAAAAATAAAGGAGATTTCTCCATGAGCAATAGCAGTATAGTGGTGAGAGATAGTGGGAGAAATAATTATATTAGTTCCAACATATGGCTTGAGAGAGAATCACAAAAATATGAGAGTCACAGCCTGCTTGGGCATCAGAGTCACCACCTCTGTCACAGTGTCTCACTCTAGGATCTTTTTTCAAAGCATCAGTTCAATCTGGTCAAGTTAGGGTCAGAAAAGAGCCCAAGTTGCCCTTTGGGAGCGTCATCAGAAATGACTTTACTTGTCTCTTTATCTTGGGACTTGGGTGGCATCTGGTTGTGACCAAGTTCTGAATTGTTTAAGGCAGCATTTGGGGTAATGAGCTGAAGGAGGAGACACAGTGAGGCGGATAGACTCTTAGGGCCATGGCTGAGAGCTCTGAGCAGAGCAAATATGGGCTTTTGGTCAAACTACCTCCAACAACACCTATCATATCTTGCTCTTCTGCAAACATTAGTTGGTTTAGTTGTGCACACTGTCTATGAGAGTTCTTTTACTGGATGCCAAGTTGCACTGCTATCATATATTCCTTTAAGATTCTTTCTATTGCACCCTTAATGTAGTCTGTTGTCAATTCTAAAGTTTCATGGACTGAGCCATTTAGGAGGGTTAATGACAGCCTAAGGTAGAAATCCAGGATTGGTTTGATGACTTAGAAGGCTGTTTATAAGTTGAAATAAACCAGTTATAGAAATATCTTACTTAATCATAACTGGTAGCTGGAACAACTATGACCTTTCACTAAATAGGGTTTTTCCTTCATTGACCAGTTTGTGTATACTTGCATGCCTAGTACAATAATTTTGGCCATAAATGAACTTAGATATTAGTTCCTTAGCTTAGAATATATGATAAATGGAAAACAAGCTATTTGAAATATTTTTAAAAGCTAGGATAAATTCAAAGAACAACTTGATTGCATGAATATATACATATATATTATGGTCCTGACTGCTTGTAAAAACACTTGTCATTTTAGTGTATTTATTGATGGCAAATCCATTTACTTAAATATGCTGGATAGTAAATATGAGAACTCATTCATGTTCACTATTTTCAGATCCTTTATTAAGAACAGTTTTTCTATTGTAGTCAAAGAATCTTGACTAGCTCTTGTATTCTGCATTTGATTAGCAAATGTATATGGCCAGCAGGGAATAAAGACACTACCAAACCTATCTAGAAGCCTTTTGAGGGCAACTCTATAGCATAAGTAGGATTGGTCTATAAGACAGACAATCAAGGGATGCATTTTAAACACTTTTAATTAAAATTAGTGCAGTTAAAAATATTTTGATGTTTCAGTTACCTGAAAAAATAACTTCAATATATGCAGACAAATGAAGTATCAGGATAATTTACCACTCTTCTGTGCACACCACACATTATAGGTAAACACACAGAATGTAAAAGTGTTTATGTTTGAGAAGATTGTAACATATATAGCACATCCTTAATTAGTCATACTTCAGCTTCTAAAACCCTAATTAACTTTTTTCCCTTCTGTAATTTTAAGGGAAAGAGGCCTGTCATATGAAAATAAATTATCACCATAAATTTAATTTTTTTAAAAAAAAATAGGAAGAAAGCAATAGTCCTGTTTGATTTCTCCAGGTTGTCTCAGCTTACAATCTGTCATTTTCTATCCTTTCTCTTGCTCCTTTTACAGCATGAGACAATGAAGCTTGGTGCTGAAATGAGCAATAGATCTGAGGGCCTTTGGCTTCCCACGGGACTAAGAGTGTGCAGCTCCTCTCGCTAGTCTGTCCATAGAAACAGAAGAATAGACTTAGTCCTTGCTCAAAAGATTTTTCATTGTCAAGCCCTGAACCGGTTAATTCTGAATGGAGTAGCAAATTTAGTTCACCAGAAACCCTTCTGAAATAGCAACATTGGCTTCCAATCCCTTAAGTATTTTGACTCCAGGTGATTTGCTGCCACTGGAAATTCAGGACAAACAGATAACAGACAATTATGCACTGGTAGTGCCTGCACTTTCTAACTCTAGTTACAAGGGAAGCAAAAGGGGAATTGGTTTATTGTCAGCATTAAAGCTTATGATGCCACTTGATGAAGAGTTAAGCAGAGAGAAGACACAGGGCTTCTCTGTAAATTATTTTTATCAATACTAATGGAGAAAAGTAATATTTCACCCTCTGTACCAAAGCAATATTTTACTTTTAGAAAAGAACAGCTTGTCTAGTTCAGTCACTGTGTCTTGAGCACAATACACGTTTTCTTCACCTAGTATTGTAGCTGTGTGCATGCCTACCTCCTCTCCACTGATCTGGGCCTTATTCTTCCTTCAAGCTCATGCTATGGCTGAGTTCCTCCATCTTCAGCCTTCCTAGGCTGTGTACAAAGCAATGTTGTCACTGTCCTCATATCTCTTATTTAGAATTGGACCAGTAGCTGTGGTGTTTCTTTATCTTGACAGCTTTACAAATGGTACAGAGCCTCCTCTCTAAAATGGTGTAAATGGAACCCTTCCCAGGGCAGCCACCAATGCTGAACACTTCTCCCAGCCTCCTCTGGCCTAATGAGCCCTTGATTATTGCTTGGCATCATTAAATGTCAACAGTAGGATGGCTTCCCTCTGGGAACTCAATGAAAATGAAAAGAAATATAAGATTAGAATCGAGGAACCACACAAAATAGCTCTCTCTATTGGCAGAAGTGAGAAAAAGCTACGAAACATCATTTCAGTGTTCCTCTGTATCAACAACTATCAACTTCTTTTTTCTCCTTGCAGGTAGCAGTTTCATCTTGTACAGTGTAACATATGAAAGAGGCAAGTTTTATTTCAACAATGATGTTAGTCGTTGAGTTAGAAAACACTTATTTGCCAATTTTTAAAAGAAAATTTAAGCTTCAAATGAAGCTCCTCACACTTCTGTGTAATGACGTTCTCTGACTCTGAGACTGGAGGTTGTGAATCTAGTTTTCTGGAGATTTTCTTGGGAAACTGAAAGAAAATATTTGTGTTATTTCCTATGTCCAAGGCCCAGAGTTAAAGGTGTTCATTCTTTTTCTTCTAGGGTCTGAATGTGTTCTGTTCAAACTCAGTAGCAAAATGTGAGCTATTCCAAGGTATTGGGCCATAAGTATCTCCCCTTATGAAGAGATTAGATGCCCTGATAAAAGGGCTTCCCAGAAAGATTTCATTACTTCTCAGTTCTTCTACCTTCTGCTAAGTGAGGACAAACCTGGAGGTTTAAGGGTTCAAGGCAGAATTTTAGAAGTAGACAACAACCTTCTATTCTGAAACCTCTATTCTGGCCTTCCCAGATCCCAAACACGTGAGATTCATTCATTCAGTCATTCATTCTGAGAGCTGAATATAGGGATGTTTTTATGTGAGGCAAGCACTCTACCATGGAGTTACACCCTCAACTTCCTATTCTTTTTAAAGTACCCAATCTCTGCTATTCTGTCATAGCAGCACAGAATAGGTGACATCACTTGGTTCTCACTGTTGCCTTGTTAGGTAGGCATCATGGTTCACACTGCATAAATGAACAGGAGGCAAAGAAACTTGCTTAGTTTATACCTATGTAAAGATTGGAGCTAGAATTCAAATCCAGAGCAGCTGCCTCCAAATCCTGTGTTCTGGACAATGAGTGGGGTATGATAGTGGGGTAGAGGATGAGGCAAAAGGCAGTGCTTGTCACTCTCTGTGTCTTTACACAGTTTTGGGGCTTTCCACCTGATAGTAGAGAATAGAGTACCCTCAACATCTTCCTACAATAGAGAGATAGTCCAAGTTCATGACTTTTCTGTGGGCTAACCTGGTAGGATATGGAGATTTATGGGAAGGACCAATATTGCTTAAGGATCCTAAAGTCCTCAGGACCCAACCAGATTCTGCCAATGGCTTCCTCTGAAACCTTATTTTTTCATGTGTGAGATAGAGATGGCAGCATGTATGTGCCTGTTCCATTCCAATAAGGTTCATTACTCGACCTGTGATTCCCACATTCATTTATATCAAGGACTTTGTTGTGATAATAAGTAAGTATGGCTCACCTAGGTATGTGTATCTTTTAAATGAAGCAATATGACTGCTTCAGTGTCTAATTTTAGAAAGGAAGGAAAGACAGAAAGAAAGAAAAAACATTGAATAAAATTAACATTTTGACCACTCGTGAAATGCTCCCATATTCCATTATTTTAGACAGCAAACTATAGCCCTCAAAGCCTAAAATATTTATTTGGCTCTTTATAGAAGAAGTTTGCTATTCCTAGTTTATACCATCAAGCAATCACCATGGTAAAATATGGAAGATGTTGCACACATTATTCAGATAGAAGAACTGAGAGGTTTATTTTAGTGCAATGATAAAAACCATGACTTAATCCTAAGTCTGATCAGTCTAGAGCATTTGTTTGGTCTACTGAACTGCACCATAAGCCCCTGCAATCCAGTGTGATGTGGTGCAAAGAGAAGACAAACCTTTGAGGTTGGGAAAAAGAGCTGCAGTGTTGTTCCTTGGATTCTGGGCATTCTGTTAGAGCTGCACAGCATTTTACCATAGATTTTGGTGTTGATTATACTTCTCCCTTATACTATGCTCATGGCAAATACTCATAATTGATGAGTACACTGTTTTTTTTGCTGATACAGAGTATTGCCACAGAATTCTTCTGAGCACAATCCTCCAGGAAAAATATATAAAATGGCATTGACATTTCTGACAAACACAAATAGAAAGATATTTGCGTATCTGAGTTCAATAGAAGGTATTGAGGTGGAAAGAGAAGAAAATATAAGAGAAAAAGAAAGCAAGAATTTTTATCTTATAAACAAGAATTTGAAAGAAAAATCCCCTCTGTCCAGCATACAGCTAGAAGTTGTGCAGACACAGAAGAATAGAAAATGTTCTAGAACAGTCAGTGGGGCCATGGACTCTGGCAACATTGGTTTATTTATGTTTGTTTCTTCATCTAGTAAAATGGGGGAAAAAGAACCTACTTCATGGGATTATTATGAAAATTAAATCAATTTACTTACATAAAGGGGCAATGCTTTAACAGGGCAGGTGTGATATAAATGTTAGAAAAATATACAGTAATCCCTCAGTTTATCAACACCTTTATTCACAATTTGATTTCCAAACAAAACTTTTCTTTGAAAAAAATTTACTTCCTTTCATAATCTCCACATTTGGTAACAAATGCCAATGTGGCCATCTTCTCCACACAAACACAGATGCAGCATCTTCCCCAAAGTCACAAAACCAATTAAGTTTATGAACTGAGGTATCTCTGTTAGCAGGTGGTTCCTTCGGAAATGGCTAGCCAATCAGAAGTATTTTGGATTCTTCTTTCTTCAAAGAATTGGATGAAACAAGCCAAAAATGGTGACAGGTGTTAATTTGAAAAAATGTAGGATGAACAGTAATAGGAGAAATGAGCTCTGGAGAGTGAACTTGGGCAGGACGAAGAGAAAAAGAAAGTAAAGGGAGAAGTGAAAGTTCATCCTGTGTCTGAGAAACACACTGTGAGCTATTGTAGGAAATCTAGGGAGTGACTTCTCATGATGTCTGGTCTTCTTTGGTATTGTCCACATCCTGTGGGAGGTGGCAAGAAGTTCCACGTATGCGGTCTTGAGAATTGTCCTGGGATCCTCTATGGACAGGTCCTGTTCATTTGGCAGCCAGTTTTGCCACCCCCTGTCGCCTGTATTACTGCTGTATAGAGAAACTGAGTGAAAATGGAAAATAGTATAATACAAGTGGAGCAGAAAGTCTTTCTATTCAGGTTATATGCCTCTTGATACTTTTTCCTCTGCCTCTAAAAACTAAAAATAATGAAAACATTTTTGAGTTGTCATGTTCTGCATTTATGCATGATTGTGTTACATCCCAGGGAATTTTATTCTGTCATCTTGTGGATTTTTCAATAAGCCCAGGAAAGCACAGTCCCATGGGAAATCTTGCTGACCTACCATTTATCCTGTTTTTCTGTATCTATAGCCCAATACACATTCTTGCTATTGTGGCAATTTGGAAAATAATTCATATCATCTCAGTACTTTTCATTAATTTTGATTTACCAGGGCATTTAATCAGGTAGAGTTGAGACCTCATTATATCATAAAGCATCTGCAGTAAGGAGTTACCTTTAAATATTCAAAATAATTCATTTCAAATTATGGCAACCATTTGTGTTATAATACTCAGAAATAATACTCTGGGGATATCTGGGCAGTCACTGATGAGCTAAAGTATCTCTTTAGCAATTTGCTATAGAAGCAAACTTTTGTGATATATGGCTTTAAAGATTCTGTGCTTATGGCCATATGATCTATAGCTTCACATATTAAATTTTTAGAGATGGTGTTTTCTAAAGTAAGTTCACCAAGAAAAATCAAAGTTAGTGCTGCCCCTTACAGAGCAAAGAATCAAAGATGAAAAGACATAATTTCCCTGCTGAAATTTTAGAATTCTCTCCCACTTTCTGTTCCATTTTCTAATCACATATTTTAAGTTGGCAGGTGGTGAGTTGGCCTAGGAGCCACTAGCTGTAATTTTACTGTGTATGAAGAGATAAGTGTTCTTCTGTGCAGCCACTATATATACCATTTTAGCCTTAATCATAGAAAGGAACTACATTTTGTATCTACTAAATATAATCTCTTAAACATAAAAATCAGAGGCTATGGACTCCAGCAGTTGAGCCTTTGTAAAAGTCTCCATGTCAGGACACCTGTTCCACTATTTTTGGAAGCTCTGGCCTCTGAGACAATGACCTTCAGCTGATATGAAATCCAGAAGCCAGGCAGATATTCATCAGACAATATAGGAGGGTAACACACCTTATAAAACCCCTAATGAAAATCCTACAACATTTGGAATATCATTGTTTAAAACATCAAAAGAAGAACTAAACAGGGATGAGTATAAATCAGTTTTCTTCTGTCTGGTGATGATCTCAAATGCACTATTTCCCATGTTAACTTGCCTTCTTTTCCTCTAGTTGTTGGTAGAATCATATTATTTCTGACATTGAGAGTTAATTCTAAAGGACATCAGATTTTTGTAGGTGTGGTGAGTTATTTTACCAGCAAGTATTTACTCCCTCCCTTCTCCTCCTTGGAAGTATCACATCACTGATACTGGAACTGGCCTGTGACTTCTTTTGGTCAAAGGAATATAGGCAATATTATGGTAAGTTTTGAGCCAAAGTTTTAAGAGACATTATATGCTTTTGCTCAGCTCTCTGGAAGCTTCTGGCCTTGGTCATAAGAAGAATGTTCCCCAGGGAGCTGCTGGTGAAACATAAATAGTAAACTTAAGCTGAAATTCATCTACCATGGAGAATCTACAGGTCCATGTACATGAAAAATGAATGCCGATGTTTTAAGACGTTGAATTTTGGAGTTGCTTGTTATACAGAATTATTATGGCAACATCTGACTAATATGGACCCTAGCCATTAATTTTTCCGGTTGTCTGATCTTCATTATTGCTAGAAGTCTGCCTATAGAAGGTATGAAAAGAGGCCTAGTAGGGTACACTTTGCTGTGATCCCATACTTTTGATCAAATCTCTGAATTCTCAAATCATTTTTGAATGTGTATGATTTAGCTGTCACTGTTACTGGATTAGTATTTTTGACATTCAGTATTATTTGGACATTCTGTGCACTTTGAACACTTGTCTTAGATTATTCATATGGCCTAATTGATCCTTAATTGGCTATATATTGATTAGAGGACTGATTGATGTAGTAGGAAGTACATCAGAATAAGAGAAATCAATATTAAATTTCTTTATAGATCAGCTACTACCTAGTTTTCTTCCTCAAAGTAAGTGCAGTACTTATCACTATGAGAGTCAGTTTCCTCATCTGGTGATAATACTTCTTTATGTGCCCTGAACACAGCAGAAGGCAAAATCAATGAGATAAAGATTGTCTAATAGCAAATAACAAAACTAAAAAAATATTTGGAAAAGAAATGGACTAGAACATTCAGAGTCAGCATGGAAGTTTAAAACCTTCTACTATGTGAATAACTGAGTCTGTGAAAGAAAGAAGTGCCAGGGCAGGAAATAGTTCTAAGACAAGAACTTTCTAACATTGACTAAAGACATCAACCTCCAGGTACAAGAAGTTCAGTGACATCAAGAAACTAAATAGAAGAAGAAACATATCTGTAGTTAAATTCTTGACAACTGAAGATAAACAGGAAAATCATCATGAAGTTCAGAAAACTACAGCATCTTGGACGGATGTGGCCCACCCATTGCTTTGCTGTATCATGGTTTAAGAATGATTTTGACATTTTAAAATGATCATTACATGAATGTCTAACTATCTTTTTCCTTCCAGTTGGCTTCACAATTCTAATATATTTATCTTCTGACATTTATAGTGAAAATTTAGCAATTTTTGAACTAGGATATTATTAAGAGCTATATTAAAATTAGTCATCTCATAAAAATAATAATAGCAAGATAGTAATGATGGCACACACCTATAATCTTGGTACTTTAGGAGGCTGAGGCAGGGAGATTGCCAGTTTGAACACAACCTTGGCAACTTAGCAACTAAATGAGACCCTGCATCAAACAAACATATAATTATATGGTCTCAGGACATAATGTAATGCAAAGGCACTATGTACAATCCTCAGTACCCCCCCACACACACACAAAGGAGTCTAGAGTACAAAGATATTATGTCTACTAAAGCACTGAAGGAGAAGGAGAAGGAGGAGGAAAAAACACCTGGTACTTCTCTTTGAGATTTCAGCTCTGTGTTGGCTTTTTTTTATTACCCTTTATCAGATTTGATGCCATGAAGTACGCATGAGCCAATATTGCAGATTTCAGTAACTAAATGTACAATGCTGAAGCTAAATTGTGATAAGTATAGAACTCAGAGTTAAATAAAGAAAAACACTACAAGAAAGGTATGCTTTATAATACATAACATGGGGGAAAGATACAGGGATTTATAGACCAGGACTTAAATATTCAGCAGTGTGACATGGTGAAAACAACTTTAGATTGAAGTCAGGATGAAGAATCAAGCGACACTCATTATGAAATTTTATCTCACCTATGATTTCCTTCTCTGAAAAACAGAAGCAATAACGATCCAACTTAGCTGACTTGGGAATCTCAAGAGTAAGAGTAGTGAGTGATATGGTGGCTCTTTCCATATTCCTAACATAGAGGTTTAAATATTAATGAAAAACAACCAACACTACTGTCAATAAAAATCATAAAATGTGTTCTATGCTCCATGTATATAGTTACTCAGAAAAGAGGTGATAATCTGGTTTTACTCTGTCCAAGTAATACCACTTTGGAGATGTTGAGTTTTGAATGTCATGCATTAATAGAGAATAAACTTCCAATGATACATTCAGAGGAGACCGGTGAGTGAAACTCTAAAATTTAACTTCCAGAAAATGAAATAAATGAGAGATTATTCCTAGTAACCTTGAAAAAAAATTCAGAGGCCCCTAGAAAGAGAGCGGTAAAGCATTTGTTTTGCATAAAGCTTCATATTGGAATCTGGGTGGGCCATTACTTGCAGCATGACCCTGGACAAACTGACTAAGCTGCTTGAGTCCCATTTTCAGTATTCATTAAATGGAGATAAAAGTAATTTATGATGCTGATATAAGGGTTCAGTGAGATAATGCTAAGAAACTGTAATATGTAGCCTGATTTTTTTAAATGTATAAAACTCTAAAATGATCAGGTGTAAAATTTTACTTCAACATAGTACAAGTGTCATAAAAATCTAATTGGGTGCTTCTTTTTGACTGAAAATTCAATTAGAAGCTTGGTTGAGGGTATTCAAATATCATTGAGTATGGTTGGACTCTATAATGTTTAAAGTCCTTCCCAACTTTCATATCATATTCAGACAATATCAGTAAATGGTACTGTGTTTGCAACTTTTATTATCACTATTCTGCAGTGTTTGCATACACTGGAACATAAAGAAGATGAGAGGTCAGGATGGGTCTGTGTACAAGTCTGGTCTGAAGAGCAGACTGAGAAGATAGGAAACCCACACAGGCCTTTCGAAAAGGTGTATATAAAATCAAAGCCCTTTGCCTCTAGGTTTCATAGACTTTTATAATAACGTGTTTCTTTTTATGAGAATAGGAACATCCCATAAATCCCCAAAGAAAGTTTTTAAGATTTTATTAAATATCAGATGAACTTTAGAAAGTGTGTGATAAACTGTTATAGTTTTTAATTCTTTAATTGAAGACACAGAAAATATTAGGTGTTGTGGTGTTCCGCAGACATTTTATTTGTGAAAGAAACAAAACCAATAACAGATAACATGCCTGCTAAAATGACCAGAAATTGTCAGACTTGTGGCCCTGTAGTACTTTGCCTCAGTCTTTAATAATATATAAAATTCTGGCTTAAAATGAGTTCTCCTGTTGGTATTGTATCAGCAATAACGAATGAACTACAAAGGAATGCATAGAGAAATGTTATTGGAACTTTTGAGGGCTCTTGAATTGACCTCCTTAGAGAATGATGCTATCTTCTGGTAAAGAGATGCTGTGATTACTATGGACTGCTCAGGATATTTTTCCACCTGAGAGGTTAGTGTTTTCCTCTGACTGACAGGTCATAATTTTGCATATTGATTAAGTTAGGATCTACTTGAAAGGAATTTGTTGTCATGATTTATTTTTATTTTTAACAGTATTGATAGATTCATTATTTATTTTCCCCATTTACTTGTGTATGGGTATATAATTTTTTTCATCTGTATCACCCTTTGTAGTAAAAGCAGCTAAACTAAATACATGAAGATTTTCCATTGAGGTCTCTCTCTCCCTTACCCACCTCACCTCTTTGTTCTTCCACTTCTGGAAGATTGCAGAGAATATGAAAAAATGCTCTGAAGCACTGATAATAAGTGACATGTGTAAGACTTTACCTGCAGAGTAGGGAAGGATTATATTTCTTATCTGATGAGGTCTTATCTAATGAGGAAACTTGAGTGTAACTACTCCACTAGTCTTTTCAGGCTAGCATTGAACTACTCTGTAGTTCCATAAATGTAGTATCAAAAGAAAATCAAGGAGATCTAAGCACAGAGAAATTTCATGTTGAAGTGAGAGTTTTCATTTCTTGTAAAATAAATAGCCCAAAATCTTTTCTGACTTGAAAAAGTGACAAATACCTATAGCAGTTGTACATGTAGATTATATATGAAGAAAATAGAGATGAAGATAATACAGTACTGAAGATGGTAATAATAACTCATATCACTATAGGGTTTGGATTTTACAAAGTATTTTCTTATACATTGTACTAGAACATACCAAAGATCTAGAAAGATGCTTTAAAAAGGCTTTACTATCCTTGTGTTTTTGAATTTTTTAAATGTAATATGATGTACACATAATAAATTAACATCAAATATATCCATTGAATGGACTTTCATATACTGAAAATTCTAAGTAAGCAAGAATTACCTTGATTCTTACAGGAGAGAAAGAGAACTATAGGACAATTTCCCTAGTGAACATTGATACAAAATCCTGGGTAAGATATTGGCAAATAGAATAAAGAGGACATCAAGAAGATCATGTACCCTGACAAAGCTGGATTCATCCCAATCATGCAAGGGTAGTTCAATATATGTAAATCAATAAATGTAATATGATATATTTATAGAACCAAGGACAAAAACTTTATGATCATCTCTGTCACATCCTGTTCCCAAGGGCTACTCATCTGACAGTGAACCATGGGCAGGAGTCATCACGTGGAAATGAAATGGTGGAGAAGCCTTTATTGCCAGCACTCTCAGCACTTATATACAGCCCCACTTCCTTGTTCTCAACTGCCCCAAACCAGTCTTATAGGGGACAGTCTCTGTCTCTGTTTTCCCTTAATCACTGTGGCCCTGAGGGGCCTGCTGTGTATGTGCCGCCTTGCACTTCTTTTATGGAGCCGGCGTTGTTTAGCCCCAGGGAACCCCACATATCTCAATGCAGAAAAAGCACTGACTATATCTAACACCCACTCATGATGAAAACCCTACAGAAAATTAGAATTGTCTTTATCTTAACCTGATAAAAGTTATCTAAGACAAACCAACAGCCAACATCAAACTACATGACCAAAAACTGAAATCTTTTATGCTAAACTCAGGAAAAAGACAACAATGTCCATTATCACCACTCCTGCTAGATATAGTTCTGGAAACATTACCACAGCAATTAGACGAGAGAAAGAAATAAAAAGAATAAAGATAGGAAAGGAAGAAGTTAAACTGTCAGTATTTGTTGAGGACATGACAATTTATGAAGAAGAGCCCCAAAATTCTGCCAGATAACTGCTAGACTTAATTGCCAGATTCAGTAGAGTAGCTGGATATGAGGTCAATACTCAAAAATCAATAGCCTTCTTGCATACAAATAACAGACTCAGTGAGAAAGAAATTGTAGGAACAACTACTTTCACAGTAGCACTCAAACAAAGAAATATCTATGAATCAACCTAACAATGAAGATAAAACACTTTTACTTTGCAAACTACAGCGTTCTGCAAAAAGAGAGGGAAGAGGATATCAGAAATGGAAAGACATCACTTGTTTCTGGGTAGAAAAAAAACATTATAGTAAATATGGCCATCCTTCCAAAACTGCTATTTAGGTTCAGTGAAATCCTGATTGAACTCACAACAGTATATTTCACAGAGCTAGAGAAAAGAGTCCAGAAATTCATTTGGTACCAGAAGAGACCTGCAATAGCAAAAGCAACAAGGATATGGCAAGGACTATCACAACTCCCAGCTTGAAACTACAAACAAGTCACTATGTTAAAAACAGCATGGTAATGGCAAAGAAACCAACATGAGGATCAATGGAACAGATTAGAAGATGCAGAACAAGTCCAGATATACTAATCCACCTCATCTTCCACAAGGAGCCAAACATACTCAGTGGAGGTTGAGCATCTTTAATAAATGGTGCTGGAATACTGCATTTCAACCATCCAAAAATTAAAACTACACCTGTATCTTTTACCAGACACTTAACTAAATTCAAAGTGGGTCAAAGATCTAATTATTAAAAAAGAAATACTAAAGCTGCTTGAAAATAGGTTGGTAGAACTCTTGAAGACATTGGTGCAGGAAAAAACTATGAACAAAACCCCAGTAGCATGATAACTAGCACAACGAATCAACAACTGAAAACTCATTAAAAACCTTTTGCACAGCAAGAGAAAACATCAGCAGAGCAAATAGACAACTTAAAATGTGCAAAAAATTTCATAGCTGTTTCTCAGAAAAAGGCCTACTATCTAGCATATTTAAAGAACTTTAAAAGATCAGAACCCCCAAATTTAAAGATTGAATTAAAAAAATGGGCATCTGAAATGGACAAACATTTCTCAAATGAAGAAGTAGAAACAGCAAAGAGATGTGAAAAACTGATCATCAAACCTGGTCATTATGACATGCAAATGAAAATAACACTGAGATTTCATCTCACTGCAGAAAACATGGCTTCTATCAAGACATCAACCAACAACAAACGCTGGTGGGGCTATGGAGAGAAAGGAACCTTTCTATGCTATTGGTATGAATGTAGACTGGTATAGTCACTGTGAAAATCTGTGTAGAATTTCACCAAAAATCTAGGATTAGAGGTTTTAATTGACTCTGCTGTTTTCATGCTGGATATATTCCTACTTGAATTAGAAGAATCATACCACAGTGACATATATGCACCATATTTATAGCAGCCCAGTTTGTAATAGATAAATCTTGGAAATAACTCAAATGCTCATCTGGATAAAGAAAATACATTTTTTAAAAAAGTAAAATTAAATATTACTCAATTGTAAAGAAAGATAAACTTGGAAAATTATAGTTTAATAGATGCACCTTGAGGCCATACTCCTAAGTGAAATAAATAGGACACACATGTTTTAATACTGTATCATTTTTCTGGATTTTGAAACTGAAGATGTAAATGAAGAAAAAATATATAATAGATATAGCGAAATAGGAATATAATGTTCAGAGGAGAAGGGAAACTTGGGAGGGAGAAGGAAAGAAGGAAAATATAAAAATTGAAGGTAAGAAGAAAAAAAAACAGAAATAGAGCTTAGGTGTATGGAAGGCTACAAACAGCTTGAAAGTTGGCCTTCCATTTCCTACCACAAGAAAAAAACTATAAAATAAACATATATATATATATATATATATATATATATATATATATATATATATATATATATAAAGGCCCCTTGGATATCTTCAGGAAAATTATCACCATGTACTTTAATTAGACAGGTGAGAGTAAATTTGATGGAGTAATTGGAAGGGACATGTAGAGTAGCATATTTCCATTTCTAACCACCACACCAACATGCCAGTATAATAAAGCAGTCTAGCTAGAAGAGCTATAAAACAAAACAATAACAGCCCTTTATAGTAGAATATGTATTTATAATTACAAGAAGCTTGAAGCAACCAAGAGGCCCCCCCCTTTTTTTTTTTAGGTTTTTTGAGACAGGGTCTCGCTTTGTAATTCAGGCTGGCCCTGAGCTCAGCCTCCAACTCACATCACAGCAATCCTCCTGCCTCTGCCTCCCGAGTGCTGGGATGACAGGCGTGAGCCACCACGTCCGGCACTGTGGTATGTGGTACTGGCTGCTGCTAGGCGTGAGTCTTCATGCCCAGTATAGGTATGTGGTTACCGGGGATTGAACCTGGGTTCTTGCGCTTGCAAGACAGGCGCCGGAACCACTGAGCTAACTCCCCGGCCCCAAGAGGCCCTTTCATAGATATTGCATATGTGTAAGAGAAGACCACAACGAGTGAATCTTAGAGGCATGTAACAAAGTAAAATAAGTCTGAAGATGCTACACGCTGTGTTTCCATTATCTGAAATTCTGAGATGGGTAAAATTGTGGAGCCAGTTGACAAATGAGTGGTTGTCAGGAATTGAGTAGGGAAGACAGAATGCGAGCAGCAAGAGGGAGTTTTGAGGGTTCTGAAATCACTCTTCATGAAATAGAATGGCAGAGAAATGACCTGATGAGTTTGCCATAGAATTTATCGAACAAAGAGTGAACCTATTTAAGCAGAAATGTTAAAAAGCACTTAGGGGCTGAGGATTTAGCCAAAGTGGTACCACACCTACCTTGGAAGCACAAGGGCCTGAGTTCAATCCTTGGTATCACAAAAATATAAATAAATAAAAAGCACTTAGGAAGGCAAAAGGTTCTAGGATGGAATTTGGACTTTAGCAAAAGAATCTAACAATATTGCAAATGTATGAAATAACCTCACAAGTAAACTAGGGAGGAAGTGCTGATTTAAGTAACTTTGAAAATGAGTGCAGATTATAAGACTAAAGGCAAAGTGAGCTGTATTTGAGCATATTTCCCTCCCTGGTAGACTTTTTTTTCCCCATGGGTGCATTAGTTAGCAAATTTGAAACTGTTCATGTATACCAGAATTGAACAATTAATTAAATGAAGAGTGGAAGGAGACAGAATTTCATACTGTTGTTGCAGAAACATATGGTAAAGCAATTTGAGAGAGCTAGAATAATGCTGGTTGTAGTAGATTAGAGATGAAGAACACAATGCAGACTTCTATTTTGCTTAATATAGATGCAGATGATTACATATGGAAGGAGAGATCTGTTTCTACATATGCATGGCACACCCACATGAGTCCTTAGTCTGCAGATGGGCCATGCGAGTTACCCAGTAGCAACAAACAGAGTGTCCAGATCTCTGTTTAAAGAGGACATGATATTAATTTGTTAAAATGTCCATTCTCCTCTAATTTTTCTATAGATTAAGTAGAAGGCCCATCAAAATTCCAATAGCATTTGTCCAGAGGTAGAAAAAAAAGTTCACACAGAACTATTTTTACAAATACTTGAATAGCCTAAGCAATTTTGACAACAAAGAAAAAAGCTAGAGGTATCATCTCACCAGATTTTCAGTGATGTTACAAAGCTACAGTAGCCAAAGAAGAACTGTATGCCCTGGCACAGAAGACATGTGGACTGGTGGGAGAAGATTAGGAGCCCCAGAAAAATTCATACACGTGTAGTCGAAGCATAGCTGACAAGAGCACACAATGTGGAAAGGATTGTCTCTTTACTAAGTGATGCTGAGGAAATGATATTCATGTGCATCAGTCAGAACACTGAGAACTCTTTAAAGTCTCAGGAACAAACACATTGACACTAGTTTTGAAAGTGTTTACACACACACATACACACACACACACACACACACACACACACACACACACACACACACATATATATATCAACCAAAATTATAAGCATAAAAGGCAAAACTAAAAATTATCTAAAAAACTTCTGCACAGCATGTCGAGCAACTGATAAAATGAAAAGACAACTTTATGAAATATAAGACAATATTTGCAAACCATGGGTTGGATGAGGGTTCAGTATTCAAAATACATAAGAAATTCATAAAACTCAGTAGCAAAACAAATAATCTGATTTAAAAATAAGCAACAGATCTAAAGAAACATTTTAACCAGAACAAACAAACAAAATAATCAGCAAGAGCCTGAAAGTTCATCAGGATATTGCCAATCAAAATCACAAAGAAGTAGCCCCTCATAGCTGTTAGGAGAGCTGGTAGCAAAAGGACAAATGATAACAGGGATATGACTGGTGACAATATAAATTAATACAGCTCTTATGAAAAATGATATTCAAGTATTTTCAAAAATTAACTATAGATCTAGTATATGATCAAGTATTCCTGCTTCTAGGTATATATGTGAAGGAGATCAAATTGAGATCTCAAAGAGATCTGTGAATTTCCATGTTTATTACTGTTAGTCCTGATAGTTAAGGCAAGAAAACAACCTAAGTGTCTGAGCCAAGGCAAGAAATTGCAGTGTGTACTATATATATATATATATATATATATATATATATATATATATATATATATGTGTGTGTGTGTGTGTGTGTGTGTGTGTGTATGTATTAATGTATTATATATTATATAATAGTATATATTATATGTGTATATATATAATATATATATATATTATATATATATTATATATATAATATATATACATATATATATGTATATATAATATATTATATATATATATTCCATCCTAGAACCTAATATATTATATAATATATAATATATATATACATATATATATTATATATATATATATATATATGTCTTATTTTTACAAAGGAAGTATTGCTCATTCGGACAAAATAAATGAACCTTGAAGGCATTATGCTCAGTGGAAAAAGAGAAAGACAAATAGTGAATAATATTAATTATATGCAGAAGCTTAAAAGGTTAAATGATAGCAGCAGGCAGAATAGTGGTCACCCAGGAGTGCGAGAAAAGGGAGT
>PVIR01010733.1:17172-49226 GCA_004026965.1 Petromus typicus | reverse complement strand
TATCACCTTGTTTGCTAACTTGCTTGCTACATCCCTGGATTTAATTATCCCTCTGCTTCACACTCACTCTTTTTTTTTTTTTTTTTAGGATTTTTGAGACAGGGTCTCGCTTTGTGGTCCAGGCTGGCCCTGAGCTCAGCCTCAAACTCACATCACAATCCTCCTGCCTCTACCTCCCGAGTGCTGGGATTACAGGCGTGAGCTACCACGCCCGGCACTGTGGTATGCGGTACTGGTTGCTGCTGGGTGTGGGTCTCCACACCCGGTATTGTTATGTGGTTACCGGGGAATCGAACCCGGGCCCTTGCGCTTGCGAGACAGGTGCCGGAACCACTGAGCTAACTCCCCGGCCCTCACACTCACTCTTGACCTCAGCTTCTTGCTTATCTGATCAAGGCCTGGTGTCCTAAAGAAACTACTCTAAGCACTCTCAGCTACCTTATCTTTTTTTATTTTTTATTTTTTATTTTTTTTGGAGACAGAGTCACCTTTTTGTACCTCAGACTGGCCCTGAACTCACTATACAGCCCAGGCAAGCCTGGAACTCACAGCAATCTTCCTGCTTCTGCCTCCTGAGTGCTGGGATTACAGGTATGAGCCACCACACTCAGCATTGTGGTATGTGGTACTGATTGCTGGTAGGTGTGAGTCGCTACACCCAGCATTATTGTATGTAGTTACCTGGGATTGAATTTAGGACCTTGCTCTTGTAAGGCAGGCACTGAACCACTGAGCTAAATCCTCAGCCCCTTTATCAAGTTTTGTTTTTTTTGAGACAGGGTCTTGCTATGTAGTCTTGGCATACCTTCTTGCTTTGAGCTCACTGTGGAACTCAATGCCTCTCTAGCTGCCCTCTACCTTTTACCTAACTTACTTGTGTATAATTGCTGGCTTATAAAATGCCTTGAGTTCTGTTCCCTTAGGGATCTTCTGTCTAATCACTGATTTTTTTCTTCATATATTTTTTTCTTTTTTTGCTCCATTTTCTTTGAAATTATGTTAAGTGCATAAATGTATAGATGTTTGTAAAAGTTATTTATATCATCTTGTTGTACTGAACCTCCCACTAATATGTGATATCCTTCTTTGGACTTTGCAGTATTTTTAAAAAATATGTTTGTTTTTTTTGTTTGTTTTTAGGTTTTTTGAGACAGGGTCTTGCTTTGTAGTTCAGGCTGGCCCTGAGCTCAGCCTCCAACTCACATCACAGCAATCCTGAGGAGGAGCAATCCTCCTGCCTCTGCCTCCTGAGTGCTGGGATTACAGGTGTGAGCCACCACGCCTGGCACTGTGGTGTGTGGTACTGATTGCTGCTGGGCGTGAGTCTCCATGCCCAGTATTGTATGTGGTTACTGGGGAATCGAACCCTGGCCCTTGCGCTTGCAAGACAGGTGCCGGAACCACTGACCTAAATCCCTGGCCCTAAAAAATATGTTTTGTCTGATATCAGTACAGATTTATAGCTCTCTTTTAATTATAATTTACATGGAATATTTTTTTCATTTTTTCTATTATTTAACTTTCAATCTATTTTTTTACTTTGGATCTAAAATGAGTTTCCATATAGTTGGATCCTGAGTCTTGTTTTTTACTTTTTTTTATCGGTACAGATTTGTCATGTTTGATCACATTTGTCATAGGCAATTTGTGCTCATACACAATATATCCTAATTCCTTTTTCCCCATTCTTCTCCCCACTTTTCATTCCATTCTCTCCTTCTCATTTACAAAAGCTGTTTCCATTTTTCCATTCCATTCTTTTTTCGTTTTCTCTTCTGTCTCTTTTCCTTTCCTTCTCCCTTCTTCCCCTTCGCATTTGAACATTTTCTTCTCTAGTGTATATTGTTTTGTGTTTTTTGTTTTGCTTTGTTTTGTTTTTGCAGTACCAGGGATTGAACTTGGGCCCTGGTGCTTCCAAGGTAGGCGTGGTACCACCTGGGATAAATCCCCAGCCCTTCTAGTGCATATTAAATCAGCTTTTTGAATCATCTGTAGCCTGTGCCATTGTTCCTTCTGGGTACCTACCATTGAGTTCCATCTGGAAGTGCTTGTGGTTTGTCTTTTCTATACTTTGGTCTTATTTTGTAACTTGCACCCTTGGTAGTCACAAAGTTACTTCCTTCTCTTTATTGACTTTATCTAAAATTTAATGTGCTCTGAAGCTCGGATTGGGCTGTTTTCCTCTAGAGAGGTTGGTCAAAGTCCATGTAGACCTTCTCATCCTTTTGGCCCTGATTTTCCAGTCACTTCATAGTAGCCACATTTCCAGAAGTGTCAGGTTTGTACACAAAAGTGAATTCAGAATAGGTTTTACAAACCATTTATGGTGGTGCAGGCCTGTAACCCCAGCAATCTGGGAGGCTGAAGTAGGAAGATTCTAAATTTGAGCCCAGCCTGGATGTTTTAGTGATTTATTGAGACGCTGTCTCAAAATAAAACATAAAAAAAGTCTGGGAATGTAGTTCAGTGTGGAGACCCTAAGCTTAATCTTCAGTATTTAAAAAAAAAAAGACAACTATTAAGTGGTGGAAAGATTTTGTGGGCTGGGGGTTTAGCTCAGTGACATTGTGCCTACCTTCTAAGTGCAATGTCCTGAGTTCAATTCCTGTTATGTCAGGGGTATTATTTTGTGATATATAAAAAATACACAAAACCCCAAAATTGATGTCCATTAATAAGGTTATTGAGAAACATCCTTAGTCATTCACCTCTGAGTTCTCTTTGGCTGCTTTCACACTAGGATGGCAGATTTGAGTAGTTGGGACAGAGACCATGAGACTGGCAAAGCTGGAAATACTTACCACTTGACCCTTTACCACTGCCTGATCAATGTGAGCATAAAGTGTCCACAGCAACAAGGAGCTCTTCAACAGTGACTAACCATGGGGTGATTGGACTAGAGATGGTTTTTCATGTTTTTTATTTTCTGTGTTTCTATTCTTTCCCTATCTATAATAAGCATGTGCTGCTTTTTTAATAATAACAATAAAATGAAAGTTTTAAACTAAGCTGCATACTCACAAAGACATCTATACTTCTCCCCAGACAAGGTCATTTGAGGGGGGATCTCCTAGAACACATGGAAAATGGGCTCCCAGACCCCCAAACAGGGCCCTACTTGCCCTCCTAGCCCCAGGTTCCCTACTCAGGTGGACTGTGTGTGTGTCCTAGGGCATGTCAGGCTCTACTGCCCACACTCTGACCCCTTTCTAGTGGGAGGTCTTGTCTCCCACAAGGATAGTCATCAGAAAGTTCAGGCCCACCCCTCCCCACCAGAGATCAGACGGTCAGCTTGGCTACCTGGTGGTCCCACCACTGAGGAACTTTCCTTTCCCAGGTGAAGGGTCCTCAGCTCAGTGCAAGGGGGAATGACTGAAGGCTGGAATGAGACCCAAATCCAGGGTCTCTGAGGTGTGTGTGGAATGTCCTCTGTCTGTTGTACCGGTTATCCCCTGACGCTGTGAGCAATGAAGAAGCCCAGCACCTCGTCTACGCCCTGCTTCCCTCTCCCTTGCTCCTGGTAGGCTCACCTGGAGTCTCAGTGCTCTCTCTTTCCTCCCAGGTGTCTTCTTGTCCCCGTCCCCAGCAGCAGCAAATGAATCAGTCCTGGAAGAAGTAGGAGGTGTAGCCCTGACACCTCTGGTCGACATGCTGAGCAGCCCACCGCCCAACCCTGCAGCTGGCTCCTTCGTGAACCCCCTGGCAGGCCCTTTCAACACACTGCTATCCAGCCCAGCCCCTGGGTCACAGAGCAGTCCGTTCTCCACCATCCTGAGTGGCACCCTGAGCAGCCTGACTGGTCCCATGGCTGTTTCTCCAGGGGGCACCATGCCTAGCTCTCTGGGCCTCCCCTCCACCAGTCCTCTAAGCAATCCCCTGGCAGGTCCCATGGCAGTGTCCCCTGGGGGCACCCTGGCTGGCTCCGTGGGCCTGACCTCCACTGGCTCCCTGACTCCAAGCAGCCCCCTAGCAGGCCCCCTGATCATGTCTAAGAGCAGCCCCCTGATGGCCCCTGTGCCCGGCGCAGTTGCGGTCTCTATGAGCAGCCCCCTGCTCACCTCCACAGCGACCCCTATAGGTGTGTCTCAGAACCTTCCAGCCAACCCCATGAATGGCCTGGTGCTGTCAGAGGCCCCAAGGCTGCGGCTGGCAGAGCCACTCCAAGGGAGCCCTTCTGGGCCCCCCTCCTCAGCTGGGACAGGGCATGCAGCCACCTCCAAAGGTAACAGGGGCAGGGGAGGGGTGCAGGGTATCCTGGGAGGGCCAGGCTCTGATCTTGCCCTCCTCCTCTCTAATGCCCCTCCTCTCATGTTTGCCCCCTCCCAAATCACTAGCACTCTCCAGTGAACACTCCCAGCCCCGCCAAAACCCAGAGCCCCTCAGCATGACATTTGTGGGAGCACCCCTCCAGGCCTCCACCCCTGTGGGTACTGTGGCTCCACCTGGCCCAACAGTCGCTTTCTCCTATGGCACCCCAGTTGCACAGGCTCAGCCTAGTGTCCCCCAAGGGCAAAAGCTTCCCACCTCTGTTCCCACACCCCAAACCAACTCCCTACCTAGCAGAGTCTTCCACTCTGTCCCTACCCCCCAACCTGTTGCTACCAGTACCCCTTTAAGCACTGCCCACTCCGCCTCCCGCCAAATGCCCACCGCTCACTCTCCACGCAACCCCCACATCCCACCTCGCACCTCGTCCTTCCCGACTTCAGTCACGGATACCCGGGGTTCACGTGCCACGGAGACAAATCGAAAAAACGTCCTGGAGATGGAGCGGAAGCTGACCCACCGAAAATCTAGCAAATTCCCTGATGGCTCCCGAGGTCAGTGACATAACAGGGCTCAGCACTCTCCTAACGGCCTCAGGCCATCTACCCCGCTGCCTTTCTGGGCTGCAGATGTGGCCCCTACCATTCCCCCACACTGCACTCAGCCGAGACTTTTTGTCATTTCCAGAGTCGAAGCAGGTGACCTGGGAGAGGCTAGTGGGGGAGATCGCCTTCCAACTGGACCGCAGGATCCTGTCCAGCATCTTCCCAGAGCGTGTGCGCCTCTATGGCTTCACGGTCTCCAACATTCCAGAGAAGATCATTCAGGTGTGTGGATGTCCAGCTCCTTGTTGCCAGGGAGTCTGCAAGGAGGGGGTGGGTGTGCTGGCCCTGAGAGGCCACTAGGGGGCCCTCCTTACCGTGAGGCTAAATATGTTGGACTCCAAAGGGACCCTGGAGGGGAAGAAGGCCAGAGCTCTGTCCAGTCAGTCAGCAGATGTCCAGAGTTCCCATCCCACTGCCCCTCCAGAAGAGGACAGAGTAGGGGGTCCCAAGAGTGGACAAGGAGCTCTCTGCCTCTGTCACTCCCGCAGTCTCCGGATGGGTGGCTAACTCTGAAGGGCTGAGCCAGGTGACACAGGCCCTGGAGCCACAGAGCACCTGGCAGCCTTGTCACCTGGGACTTTGTTCCAGTGTATTCCCAGGGTACTTAACCTCCTCTTTTGGGAACACTGGAGCAAGTCTGCATGACCACTAGGTGTGGGTGGTCTGTGGAAGGTGCAGGGAGGGAGGAAGGGCTGAGGATATCGTCTGCCCTGGGCAGGACACCACAGAGTAGCTTATGAGTGCCCTGGAGGCCCCCTCCTGGCCACCACGGGACTGCTGGAGGCAAGGAAGTGGGGGCCTCGTCTCTGATAATCAGACTCTTGGGCTTCTCTTGGGAAAATGGTCTCACCTGTGCTCCTGGACTCTTCTGCACACACTGGTGTGGGGAGGGGTATTGAGGGTTAAACCACGTCCCCAGAATTTTTTTTTTCATTTTTTTAATTTTGAGATGGAGTCTTGCTAAATTGACAGGCTGAGCTCAAGCTTTCGATTCTTCTGCCCCAGGCTCCCAGTGTCAGGACGACAGGCCTTTTGCCGTTGCACCCAACTCCCAGTCACGCTGCCCCACCCTGTCTTTATTTATAGACTGTAAATTTCTGTGAGTAATCTAGACAAGTGGTAACTTTTGGTTACATGGATTGATTTTGGAGGCAGGTTTGACCTTGCCCTTTCCTTTGGGTTAGGTATTGAATTTTAATGTGGTCACAACTGTCAACCTTTGCCCTTTATTGTTTGTACGCTTCCTGCATTATTTAAGAAATCCTTCTCTAAGTGAACTAATCACACATAAAACTTAAATATCAGGGTAAAAATAAACAGCAGAATAAAAGATAGATAATAAGAAGTAGGGAGATATATCATTCTCAAAGAGGAAGAGAGATCAAGAAATAGAGAGATGTCTGGGCATGGGGACTCACGCCTGTAATCTCAGCACTCAGGACGCAGAAGCAGGAAGATTGCTTGAGCTTGAGGCCAGCCTGGGGCACATAGTGAGTTCAGGGCCAGCCTAAACTACAAAGTGAGACTCTATCTCAAAAAAACCCCAAAAAAACAGAAATAGAGGAAAGAAGGAAAGAAGAGGGAAGGGTGGAAAATGGAATTGAGATATGTTATGCACAAGTAACAGCACCAAACAAGGAACGTAAACATGATGGACTGCATACATGTACCTCCCTCCAAAATAAGAAAGGGGATCAAAAGGTGGCTGGAGGGGGGAAGGGAAGGGAAAGAAACTGTAAAAAG
Organism: Petromus typicus; assembly: GCA_004026965.1. Classification (NCBI taxonomy): domain Eukaryota; kingdom Metazoa; phylum Chordata; class Mammalia; order Rodentia; family Petromuridae; genus Petromus; species Petromus typicus. Next base: position 42,612 of record PVIR01010733.1, on the reverse strand, counting down.
GAATTAAGGGTTTTATGTACATGTACCAACTTCCCACAAGGGATGTAAATATTATACACTTCACACATGTACTAATAAACTTTAAAAGAAAAGAAACTCCTTCCAATCAGAAAATCTTGGAAGTATTCTATATTTTCCACATTCTATTTATTCTATATTTTCTCTGAAGTGTTTGGAGTTTGGTATTTTCTGCTTCCCTCTCATAAATGATCACACTGGATGATGCAGAGGGGCAGTCCCTCCCCTGAGCACTGACAGCCCCTCATCTAGCTCAGAGGCCAACAAGACACCAAGCGCCCATTGGATCAGGATGACCCCAAGGCAACATGTAGCCAGAGTAGAGAACTTCCGCTAGAGGAGTGAAGAGACAGCCCCTAGACCTGAGGGGCATGGAGACAAAGGGTACCAAGAGAGGAGACTTAGAGGGCTATGTAGATAGGGGAAAGGTAACAGCTGAGCTTACTCTGAGATGCACAGCCAATCCATGAGAACCCCGCAGGAGTAAGAGTCTGGCATGACCAGGCCACAGCAGGGCAGGTTTCCCAGAACCTGCCTGCGCCCACCCAGACCTGAATCTGTGTAGGCTCTGTGGTTTCACTCCTGCCCACACTGACCTCATCACAGGAGGTACCCGGAGCTGGGCATCACTCAGGCAGGTCCTTTCTTGCTCTTCTCTCACAACATCTTGGCTCTTCCTTTCAATATGAGTTGTAGGGTCGGTTCATCAAGTACAAAGGAAAACCTGGTTCAATCTTGATTAGCTTTACATTAGTCACTGCATCAAGGTATGCTCATTTTTAGACCACCATCTTTGCAGACTGTCATCTTCCTCGCCTTGTGGTTTACGTTGCTCATGTCAGGGAGACCCTCCGGTTCACTTGCTGGCTCTATCACTGTCCAAGACCACAACCACTTTATGGCAGTGCAGACCGCCCAGAACAGCATAACACTTGGCAAACACACTGTAGAAGCATAATTAAGTCTCTAAATTTTGGCATCTGATATCTGGTTGGCAAAGATGTTTGATTATCAGCAAAAGTCTCATTGTCTCTTTAGAAATCACGGGCAACTTCACTCTAGTAATTCTACCCAGAAGCCTCCTCCCTAATTCCACACCCACTCTTCTCTCCACGGTGGCCAGCACTTTGGCCATCGAACACCTGCTCCCCAGGGAACCTCTTTCCTCTTGGGACCAGCCGCTCTAGAACCCCACAGTAAAGAAGTGGCCTTTGGGACCTAGACTGCCACCCAGGCTATCTCTCTTCGGGGCTCAGTGAGCTGACTGACACCTAGTCCCATTGATGAATCAGAAATCTGCCTCCTGGTCTCCAGACTGTCCACCTGCCTGGAGGGCCACTTGTTGAGCCACATCTGCATCTAAGTCCACTTGAATACAGCCTTGATTTCCCTCCCTCAAAATAGTTCATTTTTCTAGACTCCAATGTCAGTGGCTGCGAGGCTCCCTAAATTCTACTCAGACCAGGTCATTTGCTTTAGGACTGCAATATAGCTTTAGGCCACGTGACTGAAAAGCTTTCATTGAACCTTATTATTCAGTGAAGACTCACTGTTGACTTTTCATTGAACCCTGGTGTTTTTTATGAGTTCATAGCTATAGCGTGTTTTAAAAGCCAACTAAAATCAGTGCCAATGCTCATACCCCTCACCCCTTCTTCGCAGTTACCGAGATCTCTGTGGAAAATGTTCTGTTCTTCTCAGCCTGTTTTCAGAGACCCTGAGTCTAGCCGTGTCCATGTGAGAGGAACAGGGGCAGTGTAAGTGGGCAGGTGGTCCCCTGGAAGCAGCCACAAGCACCTGGTGCCCCTTGCAGTTTCTCATTGATCTGCTAAGAATGTTTTTGATTTCTGTAAAATAATTTGGTATTGGGCCAAGAATTTATCTCAGTGATTCTGGCGCCTGTCTTGCAAGCACAAGGGCCCAGGTTCCATCCCCCAGTAACCACATACAGTACTGGGTGTGGAGACTCATGCCCAGCAGCAATCAGTACCACATACCACAGTGCTGGGCGTGGTGGCTCACACCTGTAATCCCAGCACTTGGGAGGCAGAGGCAGGAGGATTGCTATGATGTGAATTTCAGGCTGAGCTCACAGCCAGCCTGAACTACAAAGCAAGATGCTATTCCCCCACACCCCCCCAAAAATTGGTATCCAGATACCTTGCCAAACCCTCTGATTAGTTCTAATAGCTTGGTTCAGATCTTGTTTTCTCTTTGCAGTGAAGCATATCATATAGACAGCTGCAACTCTTCTGTTCCCTTTTAAATTAAATGTAAATTGATATATAAAAACAAAGACGTATAAAGGTGCCATATGATGTCTGAATACATGTATACGTTGCATAATCAAGTTACTAACAATGATTTTCTTAACTCACTATTTCTCTTAACTCTCTCTTTCTTAACTCACTCTTTCTTCCTCTCCCTCTTTAGTGCTGAGAATCAAACCCAGGATCTTGTGCATGTTAGATAGCTAAGCCACACCCCAAACTCTAAGTCTCATTTCTTTCATTAGCATATAGTAGCCGATGTTTAGATTCTTGGGCAGAGCACTCCCAAGCAGTGGGTCATGTGGACAGCCCTCTCCTGTATCTACCTTGCTGAGGATCACTAGACTCCCTACTAAGTATGGAGTGGTTTTCAAACTACTCCTCAGACCTTCTCTTAGGCAAATTAGTCAGTGTGCTTTGTTGCAGAGAACAAAATCACTCTAACAAATGTAAGTAGGAAAGGTTTTATTGTAAAAGTGCAGGTGGTTAGAGAAGTTCCAGGATGGATACAAAACTAGGCTTATTTGTTGTACTGCCAAGAAAAATGCCAGTACACCAAGGGTCTTTCATAGGGGACATTCCACTAATCCAGCAGGTATGCAAGCACCTAGTCAGGTGTCCCCAATCTGGCACAGATGCCCCTGAAGAAATAGTGCCATACCCATGCCCCACTTTAGGGGCTCACCTCCGTGCAGAAGTCCCGCCACCCACCCTCAGCCAGCCTGCCTGCCAAAAGCCCAGGTGGTTTGGTGCCGGGGAGGCTGGAAAAAAGGATGTTTAGCTTCCAGCCTCTTAAGAAGGTCACTCCCTTAAGTTGAGAATCTCCTTCGTTTTATATTTTGTTTCCTATCTTCTTGGTTATAAAATAAATGCAATAGGAGAATGAAGTTCCTTCCAATTTAGAAGATAATCGGTACAACAGAAACACCAGGTAGTAGTTAGAAAGGGCCTTTGCCTGATGTGGTCCTGCCCAGCTCAGGGTGCAGCAGATGAGGAAGTCAGAGGAGATGAAGTCAGTGCAGCTGGTCTCCATGTCCAGGCAGAGGCCAGTAGAACCCTAGGTGCTGGGGCCAGGGAGTCCTCGGAATGGAGCGAAGGAGGAAGCAGATCGGTCAGGCAGAAGACCCAGAGGAAGCCTAGGAAAGACCACAGACTTGGACCAGGCAGCTCTGGGGACGTGAAAAGCTCCTTCATTTTTCTTATGCCTCCAGATTCCCACCTACCCTTTCTTTTCCTCAATTCCTAGCAGCCTCAGCCCAAACTCAAATATCTGGTGGTAGATGAAGCAGGCCACAGGGATGGGCACTTGCGGAGTTCTGGGAGCCACTGGCCCTGCTTGGGCTGGACTGAGCCTTCGGACCTCTTCCTCAGGCTCAGCCCCCACCCCAACTCCTCTGCCCTAGATCCCTCAGGCCTCTCCTGTAGGAATCCTCCTTGGGCCTCACTCAGCTTGGGACCCAATACCATACTCATACCCAATAGCCACACCTGCTATCTAGTGGTCCCTTTGCCTGCCTGTGGGCCAGCGTGGGGCCAAAAGGTCCCTGATAGCCACTCTCCCCGCAGGCCTCTCTGAACCCCACTAACCACAAGCTCGACGAGCAGTTGTGCCAGACACTCACGCAGCGCTATGTGACCATCATGAACAAGCTGCAGAGTCTGGGCTACAATGGACAGGTGCATCCCGCACTGACGGAGCAGCTAGTGAATGCCTACGGCATACTGCGTGAGCGGCCAGAGCTGGCTGCATCCGAGGGTGACACCTACACTGTGGACTTCCTGCAGCGGGTGCTTGTGGAGACCGTGAACCCCAGCATGCTCACTGATGCACTGCTGCTGCTCTCCTGCCTCAACCAGCTGGCGCACGATGACGGCAAGCCGATGTTCATCTGGTGACACCAGTGCCTGGCTGGCCCAGGCTTGCTCTGGCTCTGCCCTGCAGTCCTGTGTACATCCATTAAATCTTCCCACAGAGGCTACGGCAAGGCCCACGCTGTTTTGAGGTGCAGCTGCCTGTGGGTAACTTCTCAGACCCCACACCAGGTTCCTCCGGCCGTACCTGCTACAGAGGTCCACCCCTCTCCGTCGGACAGACCCCTGCAGCAAGGCCTGGCCGCTGTCTGGCACTGGTGGAAACTCAAAGGTTTAGCCGGAGGCGAATATGAATTGCGAACGAGTGCAGCTAGTAGTACTCCTGTGGGCAGGAAGTAGGGGACAGGGAGCTCCAGGGTCTAGAGGGCAGCAAGGAAGTAGAGGGAGGAGATTCAGAAGAGAACAGCCTCCCTCACCCCTGGGCAGGGGAGATGGCAGCTCCTGTCCAAGATGCCCAAAGTCTGGAAAGAAGAAGCCTCCTCTTCAGGGTCCTCAGGGCTCAGTGCTGAAGAGGCCTGAACTGCCGGCCAAGGGGCCAAAGCACACAGATAGGATAGAGAGGCAGGGCAGGAGAGGGGAGAGGGGCGCTGGGGGTAGACTGGAGGCTGGAGCTGACCTAGACTAAGAAGGGAAGAGCTGTGGGGGTTCAGGAAGCTGAGGAGCCTAGGCCAGAATGGGTTGGGGGTGCAGGGACAAGGGTAGCGTGGGGAATCCTAGCGTGGCCTCTGGTCTACAAGGTGGAGAAGGGTAGCTCCTGCCTGAGGAAAGCAGCAGAGGCTGTACTAGAGAAGTGAGGATAAGGACACCAACTGAGGAGGGTCCCAAAGCAAAGGTAATTAACAAAGTAAACTGGGCGTGATGTTACATGCCTATCATCCCAGCTTGGGAGGCTGAGGCAGGAGGGTCGCTGCAAGTTGGAGGCCAGCCTGGCCTATATAATAAGTTTAACGCTAGCCTGAACTACAAAGTGAGACACTGTCTCAAAAAACAACAACCAAAAAATTTTAAATTAAAAAAAAATCACCAGTGATTGCCAGTTAGAGATCAACAGGAAGGGGTACAGGGGCCAGTGTCTGGGTTCAAGCAAGAATTGTGTCAGCTACCATGTGAAGAATCCAGGACAGAAGGGTAGGGAGAGTAGTAAAGACCTCAGTCCTGGATGCCAGGCCCCACGAGCTTGCTGTCTTCTACCTCCACCCCCTCCAAGTCCTCTGGCAACTTCAGGGAATCCAGTCAGACAGCTCAGCCTGGCTCTGCTTCTGGGATAGTCAGGACAGGACTTGCTCCAGAGGACAATACTTGAAGCCAGCTTGGCCAGATGAGAATCAGTAGCCCCTCCATCTTTCTGGCAACCTGGGTGGATAGTAGTCCTGACCTGAACCTGCAGTACAATTTAATAGGCATTTGGCTGGGTGTGGTGACATGTCTGTAATCCCAGAACTTGGGGGTCTAAGGCAGGAGAATCACTTCAAGTTTTTGTTTCTTTGATTTTTTTTTGCTGAGGGATCGAACTCAGGATCTTATTCTTTCCAGGCAGGCGCAGTGCTTCTGAGCTCAGTTCCTGGCCCTCAACTCAAATTTGAGACCAGCTTGGACTACACAGCAAGACCAAATAATAACAGTAATAATGGTATTGTACCAGGCTGATTGAAGGATGAGTCACAGTCAGAATTGTCCCAGGGGAACGAGCAGAGCCGGGAGCTGGTAGTGACAGTATATTATCCCAGAAACCTATTGGAACCACAGCCACAGTGGGTACTGGTACAGTGAGTGGGCACTCATTTCCACGGGGCTGCCATGCCCAAGAGATAAGGCCAATCCAACATTCCCACCCCCTGCATAGTGGAAGCTCCTTGGGGTAGCCAGTATTATGAGCAGCCTTTTAGGAGACTTGCTGGGAACTGAGTCCCCTCCCATTGATGCTGTCTTTGAACTCAGGAGCTAGATCCCATAGTGCCATGGTGAGGTGGCCAGGGGGACAATGGGGAGCCTGAGGCCCCATCTGACAGTTAAGGAACAAGATGAAGCATACTGTGCTCTTCTTAGCACCTCTGCAGCTGCCCACATTCAAAGAGTAGGTGTCTGCACCCCAGACTCTGCTTGCATAGGGTTAGGACTCTTCATGTTACCCTGCAGCTTCAAGGGTGAGTGAGACAAAGAGTGTCTTATGTGTGCCTGTCAGGCCACGGTGACTCCACCTTTCTTTCTTTCTTTCCTTCTTTCTCTCTCTCTCTCTTTCTTTCTTTCAAGACAGGGTCTCACTTTATAGTGAGCTCACTATGTAGCCCAGGCAAACCTCGAACTCATGGCAACCCTCCTGCCTCTGCCTCCCAAGTGCTGGGGTTACAGGCTCAGCCACCACGCCCAGTGCTGTGGTATGTGATACTGATTGCTAGTGGGTATGAGTCACATGCCTGACATTGTATGTAGTTATGGGGGGGGGACAAGGGATCTCGCACTTGGAAGGCAGGTGCCAGAACCACTGAGCCAAATCCCTGGCCCTTCACCTTCATTCTTAATTTTCCCACCAGCTGCTGACATTCTGCACAGGTGAGGCAAGGAAGGCTTTCCTTAGCAGTTGAACACTTTACTTACTTACTTATTTACTTACTTACTTACTTACTTAGAGACAGGGTCTCATTATGTAGCTTATGCTGCCCTTGAGCTCATAGCATTCCTCCTGCCTCTGCCCTCTGAGTGCTAGGATTACAGGCATGCACCACAACACTCAGCTAGCATCTGAACACTTGAGCGGTCAGGCATAGCACTTTCCTAGCTGCACACAAAGGCTCTGCCACCTTGTCATGACTACTGAGCTACCCCTGCAGCCTGTGTGAACTCACCCACAAATTCACTTGCACACTGAAGCCAGTTCCCTGAGCACCTCATGACATGCAATCAATCCCCACCAGCCTGACCCTCTTGTCTGCTGCCCTGAGGCCCTCACCCTTGCTGTACCAGGAACTGCACACCCTTCAGGGTGAGGCCTGTGTGCTGCTCTTCCTGACCTACTCAGCTCTGAATGAGCGGCTGGGCTTCTTGTGCCCTAGCAGACAGAGGTGGCTGTAGCTGTAGCCGCTTTTGCTGCCAGACCACCTCTGTGGTACTGGTGTCCACTGTGCACAGGTGTATGGATTCACTTTCCTCGTTGCCAATCTGCACCTGCTCCTCGCAGACCACTGCAACTCAGCAAGCAGTGGCACAGGCGGCAGCATGCCCGTCATTGGTGCTGCAGTGCTGGCCAGTCTACGGCTCTCACTCCATGAACTACCAAATGCAGTCTGGGTGGCTTGGGTCCCATTGTGTCTGGACTTTGCATGTGTGCAAGAGTTGTCCATCTCTATGCAGCCCAGTGTGGACACATTTCATCTGCAGCTCAGGACCAACTTCAAGCCGCTGGGCAGCAGGCTCCTCCTGCCTCACGCTACCCACTCCTACAGGCCATCCTCTGTTGTTACCCTAACATCTGTTAGGAGGGCACACTGACCTCCAAGGGTCAGCTGTCCATTTGGATACAAGCCCTCCCAATCCCCTTCAACAGTATGCCCCAGGCACACAAGAGGAAAGGGCATGAGCTCCAGGGCCGATGGACAAAGGCAGTTGGGGCCACTGGTAACACTGGAGGCACAGCTAGGTCTCTAGGATGGGTGCCCCAGCATGGGGCTCCTACACCACATACATGTGAACACACCAGCTGGTGGTGAGCCCTGAGGAAAGGGTTGCTGGGATGTGGCAGCCCTCCCACCCACTCTCCTCTCCATGGCAGCAGCAGATCCCCACTTGCATCTCTGCTCCCCACCTCTCACTCTTTGTCCCTGCCAGTCCCTGGGGGGCGGCGGCAGTGTGTAGATCGGGACCTGGGTTGGGGCCCAAGTGTCCAGGATGCAAACTGCCACCCCAAGCTGATCCCACTGCACACTCCCACCCCTCCAAAAGGATGAACCCCTGTGCTACACACAGCTGTCACTGCTGCACGACTGGGCCAAGCGTCGGAAGGAAAAAGCAGCAGAGTGACAAGGCTGTGGCCTTCAGCATGCTTCTGGGCAACCTAAATATCATATATTTTTGTTGATTTAAAATAGGATTTTGCATGCAGTTCAGGCTGGTCTTGAACTCACTAGACAGCCCAGGCTGATCTCACAGCAATCTCCCTGCCTATGCCTTCTATTGCTGGGTGAGATAAGTTCTGGACAACATGGGGCCAAAGTTCACCAAGCACTGGGTTTTTCTGCACACCATGTGCAAGTGCCACTCTTCAACTCCAAGCTCCTTGCCAACTAGCTCCCTGGGCCCTGAGTACTATGCCTGGTGGGAGGCTAGAGATGACTCTTCTGTGAATATTCCACACAAAGCCTGACAAGGCTGATCTCGAACATACACAAGTTCCTGAGGATGGTACAGAGATGAATGGAATTCCAGGAGCCAAACAGCAAGGGACACCTTGGCTCCCTCCTCTCCCAGGACCATGAAGCAAGAGAGAACTCACCACTTCTTCTTTTTTTTCAGGTTTTTTGAGACAAGGTCTCACTTTGTGGTTCAGGCTGGCCCTGAGCTCAGCCTCAAACTCACATCACAGCAATCCTCCTGCCTCTGCCTCCCGAGTGCTGGGATTACAGGCGTGACCACCACGCCCGGCACTGTGGTATGTGGTACTGGTTGCTGCTGGGGTGAGCCTCCACACCCAGTGTTGTATGTGGTTACTGGGGAATCGAACTCGGGCCCTTGCGCTTGCAAGACAGGCGCCAGAACCACTGAGCTAACTCCCCGGCCCGAGAACTCACCACTTCTACCATGCAGGAGCCCAGCTGAGGGCAGGAACCGGTGCCTGAACTATATCACATACCAGGAGTGCCAGCGCTCAGGGTGGCTAACGGGGGATGCTCAGTACCAACCCAGTGGGTGCTCACGGACTCTGTGCTCTCCTGACCCTGGCACACAGACCACAGGCACACAAGTGACACACACCACAGTGCAGAGGCAGCCATATCTAACAAATGGGAGACTTAAGGAAATGTTTATTATGGAGGCCTTCACACAGTCTCCTGGGCCCGGCGGTACTCATATACACTGCCACGTTCGGAGAAGGCTGGGCATTGTGGAGGTGAGCCAGGAGGTGGCGCAGGGTCTTCTGGGTCCCCATAGCCCCCACCACCAGGGGTATGAAGGCAGAACACATCCTGTGGAGGAGAGGAACAAGTCTGGAGGCACGACCCTGTCCCCAGCCAAAGCCACATCTGCTCCTCTGGACGCAGAACCCTAGTAAACAGCCCTCTTCAACATCAGAGCCTGCGGGAGAAGTAGTACACACCCACGACCTCAGCACTCTGGGAGGATCACGGCAAGTTTGGGCAACTTAGTGACTCAGTGAGAACCAGTCTCAAAATAAAGGGCTTGGGAATATAACAGTATAGGCTGAAGAGGGCAGGGAAACAGCAGGCGATCCCCTTACCCCAGGGTACACAGTCACCGATGTCTTCCCTCCCAGATTCACCGTGCGCCCATCCTTGCGGATCAGCAGGTTTAGGCCACTGGCACCTGCTTCACCCCCTGCAGCAAGAGGCAGGGTACAAGGGTGTCCAGGGAGAAGTGGAGTGTGGTGGGAAGGTAGAGGTGGAACAAGGTGACACTTGGGACTCAGGTAGGACAGTAACAGAGAGGGAGGGGCTGGGAGTCACATACCATGGAGGCCATAGGGCCTGAATGCACGGCGCTCAGTCAAAACAGAGAGCAGGGCCTCCTCACGGAAGAGTAGCTCACGGACTACACCATCACCACCCCGGAAGCGGCCTCGACCCCCAGAGTCTGGCCTCAGCTCAAAACGACGCAGGATGACAGGGTACCTGCGTGACAGGGGCTCAGCTCAGCCAACTGCACCCAAACCCAGCTGCCCACCCCTCTCTCTGCTCACCGGCTCTCCAGGATCTCAGGGTCAGTAATGCGTGTGTTGGTCATGTGGCTATGCACACCACTGCGCCCATGCCAGCCAGGTCCTGCACCAGCGCCTCCAGCTACTGTCTCATAGTAGCCCATGTGGGCATTGCCCAGGGTCACATTGTTCATGCAGCCCTGGCAAGGAAATGGTCACTGCCTTTGGCTGGAGTGGGGCATGCACTCCCTATGCCACCAGCCAGTCTGACAGCCCTAGAGCTACGTCCACCCCACTTGACTGTACCTGGGAGGCTGCACAGGCCCCAAAGGCACCCAAAATGACATCCACCACACGCTGTGACGTGAGAACATTGCCACCCACTACCGCAGCCTCCGGGGATGGGTCCAGGATGGAGCCTGTAGGAATCACCACACGCACAGGAGCCAGGCAACCCTGTGTGCAGGGGCTGGTTAGAACTGGATGCAGGTGCAGTTAGAATTGGATCCCTCTTAGGTTCTAGCCCCTTAAAAAACCGACCTCCATCCACTCTTGGTCAGTTTGGGCTGACTTCACCTGGGTGGCGACCTCCCACACATGCCACATCCCTACAAACCTGGTTGAGAGGGATGTCACGGCCCACAAGACAACGCAAGCAGTAGATAAGAGCCGACAGCGTTATGGCCCGTGGGGCATTGAGGTTGCCGAACACCTCAGGTCCGGTGCCAGTGAAGTCAAACACAGCGCTGCCCTGCAAGGCAGAGGTGAAGCAGAGGGGAAAGATCAGTGATCTGCCACCAGCAAAGCCCAAGAGGCCCCTCCCTGCCTCTCCAACAGGCCTGACCTGACTCAGGTTGATCTGCACACGGAGGCAGATGGGCGAGCCATCATCCATGTGGTCCTCTGCAGACACCTCCAGGGGCAAGCCCTGGGCCTGCCGGGAGGTTCCAAAGGCTCGCAGCATGTCACGGACTGCCAGTTCAGCATTTGCCTGGCAAAGAGAACAATCAGCTACAGATACGCCACTTTGAAGGTGCCCCCCCTGCCCTGAGACAGATTCAGCACTGTCCCCAGGCACCTGTCCTCAGGCCCACCTGAATATGGCCCATGTAGGCCTGTACCACATCCAGACCGTACTGCCCGATGAGCTCCCCAACCAGCTGGATGCCCTTTTGGTTGGCTGCCACCTGGGCACGGAGATCCGACAGGTTGTCATGCAGGTTCCTAGTTCCGCTACAGCCAGAGATCTTGCCTGGTGCCCGCAAGGCCTCCGTCACCGCTGGATAGACAAGGTCACCACTGAGCCACCCTCTACATCCTGGACCACCCAATCCACAATCACCACGGGCACTGGAAGCCCCTGCGTTGGCCCGCCATGAGCTCCCCACCTCCCTTACTGACTCTGTGCCCTGAACACCTCTTCCTCTCTGCTAAGTCTTCTCCTTTCCGCGGCCCAGCATCCCAGGTCACCCTTGGATGGCAGTGATATCATTGAAGCTGAAGATGTCTGGGGGACACAGGTTCATCCCTCAACAAATTCCCCTCCATCCTTCCTTCTCTAGGGCCCTCTTCCTTCTCCCAGGAAAAAAACCACTTCCCTGATATCTCCCATCTTCCACTCACCCTGCTCTCAGTCACTGCTACCACTGGCCTTCAAAAAAAATAGCAGGCTTCTCCTGTGCCCCACCCCCACAGCTCAGGATTCCTGGATGTGGATAAGGTTCCCCTTCCACTCTGGCAAGCAGTGCAGGTTTGGTCCAGCACCCACCCTCCACCCTGGGAAAACTGCCTCCCCCCTAGTCTGGCTCATAGTCCTCTGAGGGTCCGAGCCACTGTGACCCTTGCTCCATGCTTCAGTGTCCCTCCCTGACCTACACCCCTGCCCCAGCTCCCAGTGACTAAAGCCGATCTTGCTGTGTTCACTGCACCCACAGTGGCCTGTGGTTTTTTGCTCTCACCCTCTTTCCTGCCCACGTCACCTGCCCTCACCCTGGGCTCCCACATTTGTGACCTCAGGTTAGTCCTGCCTTTTCCTTCCTGTAGTTGTTCTGTGACAGCTTGGTGCAGGCTCTCTCTCCCCCAGCTGTTCAAACTTGATCCCTCAGACTCCAAGGTTACCTTCAAGTCCCATTAAACACCTTGAGTTCCCAAACAGTTCCCTCCACCCAGCTTCTTGCTCATCACCATTTAGGGCAACTCCAGCTCCTACATCACACAGCTCCTCCCTAGCTTCCAGCTACTCTGGGACCCCCATCCTCTACAGGCATGTGTGCAGGCAGAACATTACAAGTCCCACTTTAAGCCCTTCACAGCAGCCCTGCTACCCAGGGACTCAGACCCAGGTGCAGGCTCAGAAGGCTCTCGAGGACCCTTACCTCTGGCACTGTTCTCCGCAGTCCCCAGACCGCCCACCTTTAACAGGCCCTTTTCCCTCCTACACTCTGCCCTTTGGATGCACTTTGCCCCCAAGTCTCCCACTAAGCCAATTCCCAGAAAGCCTTCCTGGTCCAGGCAGAATTATAAGTTCCTCTAGTCACCTCAAATGATATGCAACTGGGTTACCACCTACCTCAGGGCAGGCCTGTTGGACTGTGTCCTAGAGTCAGCCCAGCCTGTTACCAACAGCAAGGGTACATGCCCCCACCATGGTCCTATTCCTGCTCACCCTCTTCTTGGAAGACACCCCCTTGGACCAGCTTGAATGACAGAAAGACAGCCCCCTCTTGCTGCAGCGTGGTGGAGTGTGGGGGCATGGATCCAGGTGTAATGCCCCCAATGTCTGCATGATGCCCTCGGCTGGCTACGTAGAACACAGGCAGTGTCTGACCTGGCCAAAATACCTACCGGGTAGAAACCAATCGTCAGCTGTGTCAGCTGCCTTTGCACCCCCATCAAAAAGTCCCCAGGCAGCACCCCTTACCGGTGTAATGACAGTCAGGTCCGGAAGATGGCTGCCCCCTGCGCTGGGGTGGTTGCTGAGTAGCACATCACCAGGGTGGAGGTCAGCCCCTAAATGCTTGATCTAAAACCAAGAGATAAGTGCCATGGGGGCGGGGAAAGCAGGGGAAAGGGCAAATGGGAGATGAAGGAAGGACACTGCACCTGAAACTGCACAGTCTCCTGCATGGCTCCCAGGTGCACAGGAATGTGGGGGGCATTGGAGACCAGCCCTCCATCGGGCCCAAAGAGGGCACAGGAGAAGTCAAGGCGTTCTTTGATATTGGTAGAAATGGCTGTGCGCTGCAGGATGCGGCCCATCTGTTCTGGGGGACACAGTAAGTAGGTGCTTGGTGGTCTACCACCCACAACAGCACCAGAAAAGGGAAGAACAAGACCCACGTGGCCTCCCAGCACTTTTCCGTGTCCTTCAGAAGACCGAGGGTGGCACCAGACCCCCCTTGGTAATAAAGCTGCAGCCATTGAGTCCTGGCCTAATGTGGACGACGCCAGCTTCCTCTCTAGCCTGCAGCTTCTAACCAGAGCCTGGGGTCTCGCCTCCAGCCCCTGCCCTGCCTGTCACAGCAAGAACCTAGTTCCTAGACAAGGATACTGACCCCCAAAAGCATCTGGCCTGATCCCACATAAATAGATTCACTGCACTAACCTGTCCCTAGATATCTACAAACCACATGAGGGCTCTTACCCATCGGAGGCTTGTTGTTGCAGCAGGCGGTACCACTACAAGGCCAAGGCCACACTGCCCATCCATTCCCTAGGACGGGTCACGCTTTCCTTCAGCATACACCTTCTAGCCCTCCCTCCACACGTGACAAGAGCCAGTGCTATCATTTTCCCCCTCTGTGCCTAACCTGTCCAGTATGCAGAGCCTCACAAGCAGCTAGGCCTGTGGGGAACACAGCAATGGCCACTCACCAGCAATGCTCATGAAGCGGTGTGAGAAAATAGACAGCTGGATGGGGTCGAGCTTGGTGCCTGCTGTAATGGGGGCCTCAGCCCCTACTGAGATGCGGATATCCCCCGTCTCAATCACCTCTGCCTGGCAACCCGGCTCCACAAGGATGGTACTAGGGGTAGGCAGTACAAAGGGGGCTGCAAGGAGCCAAGACAGACCCCTTCCTACCAAGGATCCCACTGCCCTGAGTCAGGGGATACCCCAACAATAGGGCCCATGAATGTCCCAGGCCCCTTGCAGTCTTAAGCCAGAGAGCCAGAGGATGCCCCCACAAGAGACCCCACAGTTTACCTCTTCAAGCTTTAACCAGACCAAGCCTCAGCCCACCTGTTGCTGTCAATGATGAGGCAGGGCCCGTGAAGCTGGTGCCCGTAGCTCAGCTCTCCTAGTAGGTATACAGGTGTCTCCTGGTAGCCCCCCTCGAAGTAGCACTGGGTCACCTACAGAGGGTGTGGGGTGAACTGACACCTAGATCCAGCACCTTCCCTGTGGCCCCTCAAGTTGGCTTGGCCCCCTCCTAGATTTGACTCTATGTCTCACAAATTTAGGGGACAGGGACAGACCAGGCTACCAACCTTGTCCAGCCGTGGAGGCCCAGTCTGAGCTCTGGGAGTATCCTCTAGATGAAGACTACTGCGGCCAATGCCTCTCACCCGCACGTTGTCCACCACCACAGGCCGCTCAGGGATGACAAAGCCAAACTCTCTCATGTACCTGTAACCCCCCATCCCAGTAAGCCATCAGGGGAAGGAGGCCAGACCTGCAGAGCACCCCAGAGACTCCCAGGATGAGGCTCATGTACCTCTCCACAAAGGCTGTCCCGAAGTCACCAGCCCGAGGGGACTGGGCTGTGGCTGGATGCTGATGAGCAGAAACCATCAGGGCACAGTCAGTGCCCTGGTAGCGCAGGTGCAGGAAGCTCTCAGTGCTGATCTGGGACCTGCAGTGGGCAAGGAAAAGAACTCATTAAGTGCCACTAGGACACTGGTCCTGCTTTCTCAGTTTAGAGATCCTCCTTGCCCATTGCCCTAATGGGCCCAGGACCATGTGGGAAGTTATCGGGCAATAAACCTGTCAAGGCAGTGACGGGGATGATGAGGGCCCTTTTCCCAGCAGCCCAGAGAGCCCACCTGGGGAAGCCCTGGGCCTGCAGGGCATCCACACACTGCTCTTCCAAGTGACTCAGCCTCTGGTCCAGCTGCACAAAGGCCTCAGGTGCATAGAGCAGGGAGCAGGGCTCCTGTGCCTCGTGTACCACATCTGCCAAGGCCAGCCCCAATGCAGACAGCAGCCCACTGTGCCTGGGGGACAAGGCAGACAGGGTAGCACAGCAGTGAGGGAACATCTCCTAGAGACAGCTTCCACATGCCCACGATGCAGGATACATGCCCACCATGCAGCCATGCCCATACTCACCTGTGAATGTGCACAGTGTCCATGCCCAGAGCCCGGGCAATGGCACAAGCATGCTGCCCACCAGCTCCCCCGAAGCAGGCCAGCACATGGGCTGAGGGGTCATGGCCTCGTGCCTAGGGATCCAGGAGAGGTCAGTAACCACTCCAATCCACCTGGCTAGTTCCCCATCTCTCACCCTTGCAGAGCCAGTTGACTAGGAGGTATGGGGGAAGGGCCGAGCTAGGCTGGGACAGCCAAGCAAGGGTGACTAAAGGTGGGCATACCTGTGTGAGAGCACGGATGGGCCGGCACATGGCCTCATTGGCTACACGCACAAACCCCATGGCCACTTCCTCCAGGCTCAGTGGGGAAGCCGGGCAGGGCCCATTGGTCAGGAAGCTGTTGACCTCAGTGGCCACAGCCTCCAGGGCCTTTCGGGAGGCCTCAGGAGACAGTGGCTGGTCCTCCCCCGGCCCAAAAATACAGGGGAAGGAGGCAGGCAGCAGGCGACCCAGGACCAGATTAGCATCTGTCACCGTCAAGGGCCCCCCTAGGAGGCGGGCACACAGTGTGAGGACAGGGGCTGGAGGCAGGGGGCCAGGAGTGGGGGCTGAAGGGGTAAGGAGAGCCTGGGTTAGCGTATGGAGGGCAAGGCCAACAGGTTGGACAGGAGCGCTTACCTTTGCGGTAGCAGGCAGGGCCAGGATGGGCACCTGCTGACTCAGGCCCAACCACAAAAAGGCCAGACCTTTGGAGACAGAGGACTGTGCTGGAAGTGGAGCAGGAGGAAGACCTGGGAGGTCTCAGCCAGGTGAGGGGATAAGAGCTGACCTGAAGAAGAGGCGCGAACCCCCACCAGCTGCCACTGTGTTGATGTCTAGCTGGGGGGCCTGGAGAGTGACACCAGCTGTACTGGCCTCAAAGACATGTTCAAATTCCCCAGCATAGCGGCTCACATCTGTGGATGTACCTGGAGCAGGACAGGATGCTGGGAGTTACCCAAAGACCCATATACCCAGCTTTGCCCAGCTGGGCCTCCCCAGGTTCCTATTCAGCCTTTATACCTCCCATGTCAAAGCCGATGACAGGCTGACCACCCTCTAGCTGGTAAGTGGTGGCTGAGTAGCCAACCACGCCTCCAGCAGGTCCAGAGAGTACAGCTCGGGAGCCGCTGAAGGCGTCCATGGGTGCCAAGCCGCCATCAGAGCGCATGAAGAGCACTTGAACATCCTGTGATGGAGCAGGTGGACAGTTGAGGCCCCAGGCAGGCTCAAGGCCAGGAATGGAATGAGGGGTGCAGGGGTCTCACCTTTAGCTGGCCCTGGAAACCACGGCAGAAACCCTGAATGTAGCGCTGGATGGCAGGAGTAAGGTAGGCATCTGCACAGGCTGTGTGCCCCCGAGGAACGATGCGCACCATTGGCATGGTCTCCGAGGACAGGGACACATGTGTGAAGCCCAGCTCTCGAGCCAGCATGCCCACCTGTTGCTCATGTTGGGCCCACCTACAAAAACCCAGGGGCACTGCACCTCCCACCAAGGCTCTGTACCCCACCACCACTACAGGCCCACTGCCCTCTACCCACAGCATGACCCCCGCTCACGTGTAGGAGTGCATGAGCACCACAGCCAGGCTCCGGATGCCCCGGGACAGGAGCCCTTCCAGCTTCCCACGCAGGGACTCCAGGTCCACAGACTGCTGCACCTCCAGTAAGTCCCCTGTGCGGCCTGCAAGACCCCGTGGTCTGAGTGAAGCCTACCAAGATCTGCCCACCTCCAGACCCCACTGCTGAGGGCAGTACCCATACCTTTGACAGGTGACCGAGCACTTGGCTCGCCACGGTACAGCACCACACGCTCCTCCACCTCCAGTACTTCTTCATACAGCATCTCTGGCATAGGCACAGCCTGGGGGCAAGCAGAGGCTCAGGGAGACCCAGGCCTGAGGGTCCTTTCAGGGTCCTGTGTAGGTAGGGCAGTGTGGGCAAGGGAATATGTCCCAACAAGCCAGCAGTCAGGCCCAGCAGATAGTCAGGCAGTCCCAGCAACGACTACCCATGGGGCAGCATCTCACTGGAGTACAGCCAACTCCCCTGCCCCCACGGGGCAGCATCTTCTGGACTCAACATGAGTGGGAGTGGGTTCCACACCTAAACCTGAATAGGCCTGGCAGGATCCAGGACAAAGCATAATACTGGCAGAATAGGGGTAGACGGTTAGAAGACACAAAGTCCAGCAGGCAGTGCCTAGAAACTCCTGTCCACTAATGTGGACTTGGCCCATCAGTAGGCCTCCCACCAATCTCCCTGCACAAGTCACAGCAGCCCTGGGGGACAAGCCACAACCCCCAACATCCTGATGCTGTGGGAGTGCTCACCAGGTCAAAGAGGTCCGAGCGAGCCTGGGTGCCAATGTGCAGCAGGTCTCGGAAACCACGTGTCACCAGCAGGGCAACCCGTTCCCCCTTTCGCTCTAGCAGGGCATTGGTGGCCACAGTGGTACCCATGCGGATGCTGGCAATGCGACTGGTGTCCAGTGGTCGGTCCCGGGGCAACAGAATGCCCCCTTCCTGGGGATCACATGGTCAGCATCAGGCCTCAAGTCAGGCTCCCTGCCAGACCCTATTTCTCTGCCCAGGCCCACCTGTTCCAGGATGCGGCGGATACCCTCTGTTGGAGCATCTGCATAGTTGGCCGGGTCCTCTGAGAGCAGCTTCAACACTCGCACACGCCCTCCTGGGCACTGGGCAAAGACATCCGTGAAGGTGCCACCACGGTCAATGGCAAAGTGGAAGCGTCCCTCTGGGCCACCCATGATGGTGTGGCTGGGAAGCAGTGGCCCTTCAACTGGTAGCCCTGGGAGAACAGGACAAAAGAGGCTGTCAGCAGACCTCGGATCACACTCAGTCGGTCCGGGCAGATCACCAAGAAGAGGCGCCACTTGGGCCTAGGCACAGCCGCAGCTACAGGAACCAGTCCCCCGGCGTTCAGCAGGGCAGGAGCACAGCTGATTAGCCCAGCACCCTCCCACTCCCACTCGCAGGTCTCAGAGCTCTGGCTGCGGCTGAAAGCCAACACCAGGAGCAGATAAGGAGGTGCTACTGGACCCTGGGCTCTTGGGTGGGGGACCGAGTTCTTCTGGCAGGAAAAGTCCCTGAAGAGTCCCGATTCTCGCTTCCCTCAGCCTTCCCGGCCTTGGCCTTGCCAGCCCTGAGGACCAGACAGAGCCTGTGCGACGAGGAGGTGAAGCGGGGCCAAGGCTCCTGGAGCTGGGCCTGAGAGGGAGCGTGGAAGGCGTTGTGGCAAAGGGCGGGACAACTGCGTACGGCCAACCTTGCGTGACTGCTCCAGGTCGCTTAGGTCCGCTCCCGCAGCTTGCGCTCCCGCAGGCCCTGCCCCCACCCGGGGAGGGGCCTGCCGAACCCGCCCCACTGGACCGCCCCCAGCACCCGGCCAACGCGGTTGGGTGGTTGGTTGCGTAAGTCAAAGTCCGGGCCTGACCAGGCACCTCCTGCTTGTTAGCCAGGAGCAACCCTGGGACTGCAGGGCTGAGAGGCCAAGTAGGGCTCAAGGGCACCTTGGCTCTGGGGCTGCACTTCCCTACGGAGTGTACGTGACACCATCTTCCTGGTGCCCGGGGGCCAGGGAGGCTAATACTACCCCACCCCACACAAACACACACAACAGCCCCAGCCAGCTCCAGACTGTGTCCTGCAGGGAGAACTGGGGCCAGAGGCAGCAGCAGAGGAAGGAGAGAGGCATAGGACACAGGTGTCCCTCCTACGGCCACCCCCACTTGAAAGATCCCCCCCCCATACTCCTGTTGCTGAAGTCCCTTTCCCTGAGGCCAGAGACTAGCACCTTAAGGACAGGGTAATTTCCTGAGGGTGAAGGACAGGAAGGTGTAAGGAGGTGGCTCCCAGGCAGACTGCAGGTGAGGAGGTCAGGAAGAGCTCAGGGCTAGCCTCTGATGTAACAGGCTCTTTGCTGTTACTCCACAGCGATTATGCCTCAGGAAAACAGGTCCTTCCGGAAAGGGATGCCTGACCCTCCTGCTGTACCACTGCTGGGCCAGGTCCCTAGGCTGGCAGCAACACCATCAAGGAAGTCTCTTGCAAGGCTACTTGCAAGGGCATCTGCAGAGAGGGCAGAGGCTGCACCTGAGATCAGCTCAGGAGGAACCCGGGGGTGTGAGCCACTTGGACACTAGGGGGGAGAAGCCTGGGACTTGGACAACAGGGACAGGAGGGACACTCAGCTGCTGCAGCATGGTCCCAGAGGAGCAGCTGTTGGGACCTGAGTGGTCAGCTGAGCCCACTGGCCTCACCGAGTGTGCCAGCCTGATGCAAGCAAACTCAGACGAGCCTCAGCCTGCCTCTCCCATGGTCCGTACTGGCCTTGGAGCCCTGGATGGAGTGGGCTGTCTGGGTACTCAAGTTAGAGAAGCAAGCTGTGATCTGCATCCAGGCTGCAACAGAGCTCCCCAAGTGCCTTCTGGAAGTCTAGGTGTCCCCCACCGCATGACAGGAGATAAAAGGACAGGCAGAGGGAGACAGGGTTCAGAAAGGACTGGATACAGGGCCTGGTCCAAGTTGCCACTAGAAAGATGTTCAAGATCTGACTCAGCAAGCTGTGGCATCCGACCCTACCTCCTGCCCTACAACCTTCCCTGTGGCTACCTTTGGCTACTCTTGTGCCTTACCCCCTCCACAGGCCTTTTCACCTGCTTCCTCTACTCTCCAGCCTTTCTTGGGCCAAGCAAAATAGACTGTAGCCCATCTAGTCAGGTACTGGGCCAAGGGGCAGGCACATAGGGCTCCTTCTCTATGAATGGGCAGCTGGCCACTTGCAGATGATTGCCTGCCAAGAGGCAACACTCCCCACCAGCTTCCCTCCTGTTTTGCTACCTGGATGGGCCAGAACCATCACAGTGCAGCCAGGGTGCAGAGGTCCATTCTGCAGCCCTGAGTAGCTGTGGGAAGTAGCTGTGATCTGCACCCTCTTCAGTCCAGGAGCCTCGGCACTGGCCTCTAGCTTCCCACCCAACCCCAGGGGCTGCCTACCCTCTCATTCCCACCTAACCCCAACACAGCCTCCCCTCAGTCCATGACCATTCAGTAGAGCTTCTCAACCCCAACCACAGTCACTGCCACCTGCCACCCTCCACTCATCCAAGCTGCCCGCTAATGCCCTTACCTTGAGTACTCCCAATGCACACAAGTCCCACCCTACCTCAGTCCCACCCTACCTGTTTTTACCTCAGTTTTTCAGCTCCTCTCAGCTCACAAACATCCTCTAAGGCCCTGTCCCCACAACCCCCTCCAGCAGCATGCAGTTGCCCTGCTCCAGTTAAAGATGCCTCTAAAGGTCTCCAACCCCCTGTTCCTCACCCCCCAGGCTTCTCCTGACCCCTCTGCACCAGAGATGCTCTAAGAAAGACTGACAAAGGCCCATCACCTCAGTGTTTGGTCCTGTCTGGCAGCATCCCGGCTCCTACCTGCTCCCCACCTCCTGGGAGCATCTTGCCGCTCTGCCACCTGTTGGCATCCCTGGTGGTCCCTTCGTAGTCTCATGCTCCCCCTTGGTAATGTCACATGGTCCCACAGCAGGGATGAAAACAGTGCCAGGCTTTATAAGACCCACTTACCTTCCCACCTGAGTCTCCCCTTTGCTCTGCCTGACCAGATCATCCCAAAGCACAGCATCCATTCCCTTGAGACCCCAGTATTGCTTCCAAGTATGCCTGTTCCAGGAGTAGCTCCCCTTTCCAGCACTGAGGCCAAAGTCACAAGTGGCCCCTTCATACCCTTTTGTCACCCTGTACATGCCAGATTGCTGGAAGTCCTATTACTTCTATTTTCAGGTTATACATACACGAGCCTAACCATGTTCACAGCCCTAACCTGTGTCTTTTCTAGGAGTGGAGGACTGGAGATTTTAGCTCAGTGGTTCTGCAATCTGCCTTGCAAGCACAAGGGCCAAGGTTGGATCCCTGATAACCACATACAACAATGACGGCATGATGATTCACGCCTGTAATCCCAGGACTCGGGAGGCAGAGGCAGGAGGATTGCTCTGAGTTCTAGGCTTGCCTGGGCTACATCGTGAGCTCAGAGCCAGCCTGAACTACAAAAGTGAGACCCTATCTCAAAAAAAAAAAAAAAAAAAACTAGGAGTGGAACTGTTTTCTCTTCCCACCAATTCAAGGAGCCCAGAACATAGGATGAGAATCCAATCTGCCCTCAGGGCCCTCCTGGTTCCTTCTACCCTTTACATCAGAATGCTGGCCTTACTGCAAACTTACTGCCACCTTAGGACCTTTGTACTGACTACTAGCTGGGAAAGTAGACTACCTCTTGGCGTCTCATCTGGTTCTAGCTCTGATAAAATGTCATTTTAAAGAGCTGTTACTTCCTCGCTACTTAGTGTGCTTCCTGAATGAGCCCCCACTCCACCTTTTCCTTGGCCTTGCTTCATATCCCTCTACCTAAAACCAGTGCTCAAGTCACACTCTGAATGCTAAGGGCTTCTGCTTGGTTTCTGGGCTGTACTATACTCACCTCTCTCTGCATCCTTGAATTTGATTGTTCTGCGCCTGAGCATCCGGGGACTGGTGGTGACCTCAGCCAAGAAGCCTAGGCTGCTGCCCCGGCTCCTGAGGACCAGCTTCAGCTCTTGGTTCTCTTGGATGAGCTGCACCAGCCGCCGCAGCTCCTCATTCTCCTGCGCCAGCCGCTGGATCTCTTGCCGCAGGCCCTCATAGCTGCTGAGGAGGGACATGCCCAGCAACAGGGCATACAGCAGGCTAGCGGCTGGTGGCTAGCCGGGGACAGCAGACCCTGCCATTGTGAGGTCAGCAGCTGGCCCAGCCCAGACATTCCGCTTCTCCTCGAAGCAGAACTAAGCTGAGTCTGACTTCTGGTCCTGAGCCTCTAGTCACTAGTCAGGTCCACCCTTCCTCCAGGATGCCGGCTTCCTCCACCAAGTCCCTTCTAGAAAATGGGAGCTTCTTGTCCCAGTCAGGAGTGAGTGTATTTCTAGTGGAGGAGTGTAGATTCAGGCGTTTCCCTCACCCATCCACCTGGCTCCCCACTGGCCCTGGGCCACAGCCTGTTGTCCTCCATGCCAACACAGATCTCGGCCACTGCGCATGGTCTCTGGGCCATCACAGTTGTGTGGCACCAGAAGGGGTCAGGGAGGGTAGACACTACAGCTAAACCATGGGTACAGATGTTTTTGGCCCAGGGACAGAACCAGGACAGGTCAATGTCCAAGGGTGGCTGAGCCCAGGGATGTGGGAGAGCTTGGCAGTGCTGATGCTGCCACAGGGATGGCAGGACATGGTGCATGCCTGAAATCCCACATAGTCCAAGGCCAGCCTGAACTACACAGTGAGATGACCCCCCCCCCTTAAAAAATAGGTGACATTACCACAAGGAGGACCTAGTGGGGGGGGTAGATGCCCAGGAGGAGGCACCCCCTTCAGGCCATAATGAAAGAAGCAGGGAGGAGAGCAGCAGGGAGTTTCCCCAAGGCTGAATACCTGCGCCTGAGGACCAGAGATTCCCTGTGCAGGAGGGTCACCCAGGGGTGATAATGGTTGCATTTTACATTTTTTTTCTTCCATCCCTATTTATTTATGATACAGGGTCTTAGTTGGGTTTAATTATATGTATATACACACATATACATATATATATATGTACATATATATGTGTATACATATGTATATGTGTATATGTACAGAAACTGAACTCAGTACCTTGCTTTTCTGTAAGACAGTCACTGGAACTACTAAGCTAAATTCCCAGCCCCAGGGTTCTATTTGGCTGTCAAGTCTGCTGGGCTCCAGTGTGCGATTCTCCTGCCTCAGCCTACTAGAGTGTGGGGTTCCAGGGGACCTTCTTTTATCCAATCCACTTTTCGGTAGTGGTAATAGGGATTGAAACTGGGTCTTGCTTTGTCGCGCAGACTGGCCTCAAATCGGTAATGCTCCTGCTTCAACCTCCAGGTCGGGGTGATTGTAAGTGTGCACTACCCCAGGTGGCTCCAATCTATTAGAGGGATAATTGTGTGTACTCAGTTTTGGGGGTTTTGTTTGTTTGTTTTGTTTTTCTGAGACAGGGTCTCCTTTGTAGTTCAGGTTGGCCTTGAGCTCAGCCTCAAACTCCATCACAGCAATCCTCCTGCCTCTGCCTCCCCAGTGCTGGGATTACAGGCATGAGCCACCACGCCTGGCCCTTCAGTTTTGTCTTTGTGTCCTTATGTTCCATTAGTAATTATCACTTATTTCACATCATGCTTTCCTCTTGTGGTTGCTTGGTAAATAGAGTTCCCAAGGAATTTGTGAGTTTTCTTGAGGTTTGTATGTCCCTTCTGGGGCACAGAAAATCCAGGCAGAAAATCCTCCTGTGATGACCAGGAGGCAAGAGGCATTGATAGGAGTTGTGCTGCAGCTTTGGGTGCTGTCACCCTCACAGAAATACATTAATGACAAATTTTTTTTTTTTTTTGAGACAGAGTCTCGCTTTGTAGTTCAGGCTGGCCCTGAGCTCAGCCTCAGACTCACCTCACAGCAATCCTCCTGCCTCTGCCTCCCGGGTACTAGGATTAGAGACATGAGCCACCATGTCCAGCACTATGGTATGTGGTACTGACTGCTGCTGGGTGTGAGTCTCCACACCCAGTATGGAGTATGTGGTTAACCGGGGATCAAACCCAGGTCCTTGTGCTTGCAAGACAGGCGCTGGAACCACTGAGCCAAATCACCGGCCCCCATTAATGACAATTTAAATAATTCTTATAATTAGGAAATAACCCCAATCCCAAGGAATGCAGAGTATTTCTCCCTAAAAGAACAACAGGCTCTGTGAGTCAGTGTCCACATCAGACCGGACACCCAGAGGCAGGTGAATTCCAACAAGGTGACCGAGGCTTCCCAAGCACACATACCTTCTCTGCCCAGCCCACAGGGCCATGAAGATAAAGGACCTTATTCTCATGGTTAGCTTAGGTTATTGCCACAGCCAAAGGCTAATAGGGGACCATCTTAGTGGGCCTGACCTCATCTAATGAGCTCTCCAGAGGACAGGTCTCAGCCTGCTCATGAGCATAAAGACCAGATAAACTCCCTGCAAGGGAGCTGTTCCTCTGCTGAAGATGTTACAGGTGAGGATGAGGCCGCCTCTGAGAGCTGACGCGGTACAACTAAAACACAGAAATCCTTGTCGTTGACAAGAAAGCTTTGAGAGGGACCACAGGAAATGCCTGATCACACATAAGAAAACCCCAGAAAGGGCCAGGGATTTAGCTCAGTGGTTCCAGAGCCTGTCTTGCAAGCGCAAGGGCCCGGGTTCGATCCCTGGTAACCACATGCAACACTGGGTGTGAGATTCACCCCAGCAGCAACCAGTACCACATACCACAGTGCTGGGCGTGGTGGCTCATGCCTGTAATCCCTAGCACTCGGGAGGTAGAGGCAGGAGGATTACTGTGATGTGAGTTTGAGGCTGAGCTCAGGGCCAGCCTGAACTACAAAGCAAGACCCTGTCTCAAAAAAAAAGAAAGAAAGAAAAAAAAAACCCCAGAAAGACTCAGCCATTTCAAAGAAAGAGTAGAAATAGAAGATGCCAGGATGGCACACTCAGGGTAAGAAAAAGATGTCAATTTTTCCACATTCAGCAAAACTATCTTTTTTTAAAAAATTATTTATTTATTGCTTTTCAGTACTGGTGATTGAACTCAGGCGCCTGTGCTTCCAAAGTAGGCGTGGTACTACTTAAGCTAAATCTCCAGCCCACTTTTTAATTTTTAAAAATTTATTTTAGCTCTTCATATTGGCATACACTTATAATCCCAGCACTCAGGAGGCTGAGGCAGGAAGACCACCATAAGATTAAGGCTAGCATGGGGGCCGGGGAGTTAGCTCAGTGGTTCCGGCGCCTGTCTTGCAAGCGCAAGGACCCGGGTTCGATTCCCCGGTAACCACATAACAATACTGGGTGTGGAGACCCACACCCAGCGGCAACCAGTACCACATACCACAGTGCCGGGCGTGGTGGCTCACGCCTGTAATCCCAGCACTCGGGAGGCAGAGGCAGGAGGATT
>PVIR01010733.1:0-17072 GCA_004026965.1 Petromus typicus | reverse complement strand
CTACAGCAGTCCTTCTGTCTTAGTCTCCTGAGTAGTTAGCACTACAAGCAGATACCACCAAACCTTGCTCTTCTTACTCGCCATGGCACGAGGGATCTACCACTGATCCACAGCCATGGGCCCCACCCCCACAAAAACTGTTTTGAAAATGAAAGTGAAATAGGCAGCCCAAGGTAAACAAAAGCAGAAGAGTTGTGGTAAGCAAACTTGAGACAAACACACTTGAATCTCACACCACAAACTTACTTGAGACTGCCCTGATGGCAGAAACTGCCCCTTCTGGCTTGCTGGAGAAGAGGAGCAGTGGCCTGTGGGGGCACGGGTGCCACCAATACCACTATCACCCTTCCTGCGCTTGCAGCCCTGCTTCAGCAGGTGGAGCCAGAGTCCTACTTTTGGACTCTAAAACAGCTTTGCTGGGCGAAGTGATAGTGGGCCAGCAGTGGTGACCTTGAAAGCCACACCAAGGGCAAGACTGAGAGCAGCTGGGTGACCTTCTTGCTCAGGGTGCTCACCAAAGGGCATGTAGCAAGGCAAGAGGAATCTATATAAGACACGTACAAATCAAAACCTATACAAGTCTTGGCCCCTGCTCTGGCCCAGTGGTGGACAGTTTCAACTCTGGAAGGGATAAGATCTACCATCCCGCAAGCCATCTGGAGCCCCAGTGACTTTTCAGCAAGTCAGGGTGGAGAGGAACAGCCCTGAAGGCACCAGGAGACAACAGAAACCTCAGTGAGGAGCCCTCAGGACCTGAATCGACAGCCACAGAGGAACAGGTAGAAAAGCTTGAGTTTAACAGTCAAGTCCAGGACAGGAGAAAGGCCCCAGGAGACACCAGAGCAGCATGCTGAGGGTCTTGGGGGAAAAGACATCTCTTTTCAACAGCCTGCAGATAGTTTGCTTTGTCTGACTAGCACAGTGACTATGAAGAAATGTAATGTTACACATTGAGAGCCAAAGTTACCCTAGGTCTATTTTTAGTCCCTTCTTGTTGCCATTTATTACTAATATAGATAGCACAATTAGGGGCTGTGGGACCACTCCCTCTCCACTCCGTAAGAACCAGTAGAGCACCCTTAATTCTAGCAACACACCATGAATCAATCCCAGCGGCTCATCCTTAATCCTGGCATCACACACCCTAGATCTAGCCATCTCCAAAAACCTCCCCCTATTACCCAAGGCTTTTAGGGAGCATCTAGATACAAGTCATACCACTATATTTTTTCTATCCTACCTCAAAAGCTATAGATTCTTCTATCTTGCTGTAGGCCACCTACAATCCCACAAATATATTGACTGATGATTTTCTTTTATTCTGTGATTTCTCCCATGGTAGAACAACTCATTCAGGGCAACTTGAATCTGTGTTTCTTGGCCATGGTCACTCATATTTGGCTCATAATAAAATATCATTTCCTTTAAAGGAGAGCCAGTACTTTAGGTCAACACAGCTGTTCCTGAGCAAGAGGATTCTCAGTTTGAACCCAGTCTGTGCAGCTTAGTGACTCAGCAAGACTGTGTCTCAAAATAAATCATAAAAAGGGGTGGGGAGGTAGCTCAGTACAAAGGCTCTGGGTTCAATCCCCAGTACCACAAAAGAACCAAATAAATGGAACATGTCTTTTTTTTTTTTTTGAGACAGGGTCTCACATTGTAGTTCAGGCTGGCCCTGAGCTCAGCCTCAAACTCATATCACAGCAATCCTCCTGCCTCTGCCTCCTGAGTACTGGGATTGCAGACATGAGCCACAACACCTGGTGCTGTGGTATGTATTGCTGATTGCTGCTAGGCATGAGTCTCCACACCCAGTACTGTATGTGGTTACCAGGAATCGAACCCCGGCCCTTGTGCTTGCAAGACAGGTGCCGGAACCACTGAGCTAAATCCCCAGCCCAAAAGGAACATTTCTATAAGGGACTAGAAGGTTGATTTTATTTTTTTGTCTAGCAGAAACCTTCCTTCTGGAGATCCCATGAAGAATCCATAAACTGGCTGTTCCTGCCCTGGGTGAGGCCAACATTCCTTGGTTTGTGGATCCACCTGTCCAGCCTCTGTCTCCAGAGGATTACATGGCCTTCTCTTCTGCAGTCAAACTCCCCTCTGCTTTCTTCTTATAAGTGTGCTTGTGAGAGGTATGATGATACACACCTATAACCCCTGAACTTGGGAGGCCAAGGGAAGAGGATCATGAGTTTGAGGTCTAACCTATACACTGAGACCCTAACTCAAAAAAAGAACGTTCATAGTCGGGCACGGTGACATACACCTTTAATTTTAGCACCCAGGAATCTGAGGTAGGATGATCCTCTCGAGTTCAAGGCCAGCCTAGGCTACATAGTGAGTTTAAGGTCAGCTGGAGGGCAACCCATTTTCAAGTCCCCCTTCTATCTGTTAGGCAGAAATTATCTCTTAGACTTTTCCTACTCTTAACCTCTGTCATTCCTAGAATTCATTCTCTGATTTTAGAAAACACGAACTCACCCTTTGGATATCTAGCAGGTCTGAGTTTTGCATCTATTACTCCTAAGTCAGCCACTTTGATAAGAATTAAAATAGTAGACCGTGAACTAGGATTTTGTACCAGTTATGACTTCCTCAGGCAAACAGAAGAGTTGTCCTAAGTAAACTTGAGGCAAACACACTTGAATCTTGCACCACAAACTTATTTGAGCCTGTCCTGCTAGCAGAAGCTGCCCCTCCTTGCTTGCCGGAGATCCTGCAAGCAAGGACATGATGAAGGTAGTCCCTTACTAAATTCCAGAGTTTCAAGGAATTTGAAAAGCAAAATAACCCATTTTTCTTTAAAAATCCCCATTGCCTTTAAACCCTTCATGCTGAGTAAATAAGTAGAAAACCTCAATCCAAATTTGGTCATTTTAAGTCTGCAGAGCCACCTGTAATAAGTGCCACTAAACAAGCTCACATGCCAGATGTGGTGGCTCACGCATGTAATCCCAGCACCTGGGAGGCAGAGGCAGGAGGGGGTCACCATGAGTTTGAGGGCATCCTAGGCTACATAGTGAGTTCAGGGGCAACCTGAACTACAAAGTGAGATCCTGTCTCAAAAAACCAAACAGGGCCAGGGATTTAGCTCAGTGGTTCCTGGAGTCTGCCTGGCAAATGCAAGGTCCCAAATTCAATGGTTGTACCACATATCACAGTGTTGGGTGTGGTAGCTCATGCCTATAATCCCAGCACTTGGGAAGTAGAGGCAGGAGGACTGCGGTGAGTTTGAGGCTAGCCTGGGCTACATAGTGAGCTCAGGTCCAGCCTGAACTACAAAGCAAGACCCTGTCTTGGGGAAAAAAACAAAAACAACAGCTCAAAGTACATCATGAGATCCTATCTAAAAAGGAAAAGAAAAAAGTTTGTGATTATATTAGCACCCACCAGCATAATCCAGGTTTACCTCTTCATATCATGATCTATAACTTAATCGTAACTATAAAAGTTCCTTTTGCTAAACAAAATGACATTCACAGGCTTTAGGAGTTTGAACCTGGACATCATTCAGCCAAACACTGGCAGCACAACACACTCTCATCACATAGAGTCCTGGCAAAAGATGGGCGCCTCCTTAGCTTGGGGAATTTAAACACAACCTTTCATCAATCTGTGTCCCAACACAAAATTATGCTTGCCCAGGTCTGAGCTGTAGGAAGCCAAAAACTAGGGCTGAAATCAAGCAATGACATAAGAAGCCACATACTGAAGGGGGGAGGGGGATCCAGACAGGCCACTAAATAAGCCCAAGGAAGATGGGCTACTCAAAATGCAGAGCTGCACAAGCTATTATCTAAACAGGCATGGGAGTATACACTCCTAATCGCAGCACTCAA
The DNA here is from genome assembly GCA_004026965.1 of Petromus typicus. Taxonomy (NCBI): domain Eukaryota; kingdom Metazoa; phylum Chordata; class Mammalia; order Rodentia; family Petromuridae; genus Petromus; species Petromus typicus. Next base: position 13,227 of record PVIR01010733.1, on the reverse strand, counting down.
GAGTCAGTGCAATGCCCTGGATTCAATCTCACACACTGGAAAAAAATATCTAAGGTATCTAGTTTTTTTGTTTGCTTGTTTGTTTGTTTGTTTGTTTTAGTTTTTTGTTTGTTTTTTGTTTTTGAGACAGGGTCTCGCTTTGTAGTTCAGGCTGGCCCTGAGCTCAGCCTCAAATTCACATCATAGCAATCCTCCTGCCTCTGCCTCCCAAGTGCTGGGATTACAGGCATGAGCCACCACGCCCAGCACTGTGGTATGTGGTACTGGTTGCTGCTGGGCATGAGTCTCCACGCCCAGTATGGTATGTGGTTACTGGGGATCGAACCCTGGTCCTTGCGCTTGCAAGACAGGCGCCAGAACCACTGAGCTAAATCCCCAGCCCTAAGATATCTAGTTTTCAATAAAAAACAATAACACTATGGTCTAAACAAATGGCATAAAGCAACCAGGCTGCTTTCAGCAAACTACAGCAGCTTCTCAGTAAATAAAACAAATGGACTCAAAATGAAGTATACAATCCCCCTGGCACTGAAAAGCCCAGTGATTGTCTACACATCTGTGCAAACTGTCCTTGGATTCAATCATATACATTTCACCTCAGATTCCATAGCTCCTTCAATACCTATATACACCTATTTCCTTTCCCAGTTAGCTGCTAGTATCTCTCTCCTAATGTTAGCCTGTCCAACACACAGGTATAATAAACTCAGCTTTCCCCGGACAGCTGCTAGAATATTCCTGATCTTAGTCTGTGTTCACTGGAATAAACGTTTCTTTTCCTCACAACAAAAGGCTTATTTAAACAAGTGGATTCACATGCACCATCTACAACAACACGAAAGAAGTAGACCATGTGACTCCTGGACAGGCAAAAGGATACAGAAGCTGCTTTGGGGGGGTGGCCCAAATTTTAGACTCAGCAAAGATGTCAGAGTTTTGCTGTATAGGGGCCATGAACAAAGTGGCATGGTGGCAGGGATGGACTGTGACCTGATAAAGTCCTTCCCTGATTTTCTTCATGTCACCTGACTGCAGATCAGATGATACCTAAGCCAAGCATGGTGACATACCCCTATAATCTCAGCACCCTGGGAGGCTGGGCCAGGAGGATAACAAGTTCAAAGCCAGCTTGGGTAATTTACCGACTTTAAGAGACCCTGTCTCAAAACATAAGTTAAAAACAGGGAGAAGACTGGAAATGTAGCTCAGTGTGAGAGCCCTGGGTACAATCCCTGGTACCACAAAAAGTGGGTGGATGGGAACTCTGGAGTTGTAGCTCAATGCAAACTTTGATTCAATTCTCAATAAATTACCACAAAAAAAAGAAAACCCGAAGGACCCGAAAATTATGACTCATGTGAAAGAAGTCTGATAGAGGTTTCCTCAAATTTAACCAAGTCCTAAAATTTTACAAGATATTCCTAGCACTTAGGAGGCCAGGAAGTAGGATGATGTACTCAAGTCCAACCTGAGGTTCATAGTTAGTTAGTTCTAGGGCGACCTGGGCTGACTACATAGTGAGACACTGCCTCAAAAAAATTTACAAGATATTGGGCCAGGGATATAGCTCAGTGGTTCCGGCGCCTGTCTTGCAAGTGCAAGGACCAGGGTTTGATCTCCGGTAACCACATAACAATACTGGGTGTGAAGACTCACCCCAGCAGCAACCAGTACCACATACCACAGTGCCGGGCGTGGTGGCTCATGCCTGTAATCCCAGCACTTAGGAGGCAGAGGCAGGAGGATTGCTGTGATATGAATTTGAGGCTGAGCTCAGGGGCAGCCTGAACTACAAAGCGAGACCCTGTCTCAAAAAATCTTAAAAAAAAAAAAAAATTTACAAGATATTATTTGAAGGAGCTGCAGTGTAAAAGCAACTTATCTAAACTACAAGTAATAAAAATAAATTTTGATCAAACATGTTAGGAATTATCTTCTGTAAATAGTAATATCATAAAAATACTGTCATCTTCAGAGGGTATCAGAGTATGCCTCCAAAAAATGCAGGGGGGAAAGGCAGAAATTTAGCTCAGTGGTTCCGGCGCCTGTCTTGCAAGCACAAGGGCCTGGTTCCATCCCCTGTAACCACATATAATACTGGGCGTGGAGACTCACACCCAACAGCAACCAGTACCACATACCACAGTGCCAGGCGTGGTGGCTCACGCCTGTAATCCCAGCACTCGGGAGGCAGAGGCAGGAGGATTGTTGTGATGTGAGTTTGAGGCGGAGCTCAGGGCCAGCCTGAACCACAAAGTGAGAGACTGTCTCAAAAAAAAGGAAAAGCAGGGGGGAACATGTCAGAATTAATTATATGGTAGGCAGTTAAATAGTAGTATATTGGTTTTCTATATTTGTTATGTTTATAGTATTTCCCAACTTCTCAAAGTTTTCTTACATGTTAGGACATATTTTCATACTGTACTCATTTAGTTCTGGATATATAATTTTGTTTTCCTTGTACATCTTTGCAAAACAGAATTAATATAGCAGGCCCAAGAACCCCTCTCTTCCAAAAGGCAAATATGTACAGGTGGCTGGGATCTGGGAACATGGTTTTGGAGTGTTTCCCATTACCTGATAATACTGGCCCACAGTGTCTAAACAATTTGTGCAAATAAATATGGCTTATGCCAAATGCTTCCTTTCCTTTGGGAAGTCGGCAATCTGGTACCTGTGACGGGGCCTCTGCAGATTGTATGCCATAAAAAACCTAGGCGAGGAGTCTCTAGTTTTCCCTGGTAAACGCCCTGCAGCCATGCTACCTTTGTCCTTCCTGATTCCCCAGGGAGAGGGCTCTGGAAACCTGCATTTGATTTTATTTGGACTGCACCCCAGGAAACTTTTCCATTGGCATATTTTTATTTATATTGTTTCTCGGTAATAGATGTTAGCCACAAGTGCCTATATGCTGAATTCTATTACATCTTCTCAGCAAATTACTGAATCCAACATGACTGTGGCATCATCCTTCAGAGAGCCTCCAAATTTATATAAGTTTAAGGGCCCCAAAACCTGGGACCACTCGTGATGTGCCCTATAGCTAGACCATGGAGTCAGGAGAGGTAGGGAAGAGAAGTGAGTGGACCCAGGCCATGAACTCAAGATGTTGCCATATCCTAGGGTAGAAGACACTTGCCCCAGGGAAAAGAGCAAGGATTTCACTGAACTGGAAGCAGCACCTGCCACTGACCCACCTGAGATTTACTGGACTGAAGACCAACATTAACTTCATTATTCCGAGTTGCTAAGGCCAATGCCATACAATGGGGTCAGTAGACCTATAGGGCTCCCCACTAGTATAAGCACATGTGGTAAAGACTCAACAGACAGGACAACCCCAACCCATAAGAACAGGCACAGCTGTTAATGTGGGGTGGAGGGGTCGGGGTGGCTTATGGCAGAAGGTGGTGATCCATCATGGCTCAAGCCAACTACAGCAGTAGGGCTGTGGCTTGTTCACAATTCTTGTGCTTAGCCTTAAGGAGATCACAACCACTGTGGAGGGGTCACTGTGAATGCTGGTCTTAGGCCCCTGCAGCAGACTCTATTGCCCAGCCTCCTCCTTTGTTTTTTGTGGTACCTTAGGATTGAATTTATCACATAATACTTGCAAGGCAGTTGGCAATGGCGCCACTGAGCTACTTCCCAGCTGCCACCTCCTCTTTTTATAGCATAAAGATGATACTCTTCTCATTGAGGAATGGAGTCTGTGCCCCCCACCCTAATCCTGGGCAGACCTTTGTGACTGCCTTGACTCCCAGGGTTTGGCAGGAATGAGACTCTTGAGGCTGGATCACAAGGCTGAACATTCACTATATTGTACCCTGAGAATGCAGCTTCCATGCTTCAAGGAAGCCAGAACACACAGAGAAGCCAAATGCAGGCCTGTGATTGCTTCAGACAGTCCTGCTGAAAGCCAGTTCCAACCACTAAGGATATGAGGAAGCCTTGAAATGGCTGCAGCCCTAGCCACCATGTGTAAGCTACCTAGGCAAGTCTAAGAAACTCTGAATTTTGAAAGATAGTGATAAAAGGACTTTCATTATTTGAAGCCAATGAGATTAGATAGCAAGAGATAAAAGAACACACTTGGGGCCAGGGATTAGCTCACTGGTTCTGGCACCTGTCTTGCAAGTGCAAGGTCCCAAATTCTACATACAACATTGCCGGGTGTGGTGGTGATTCACACCCACCAGCAATCAACACCATATACCACAATGCCGGGTGTGGTGGCTCACACCAGTAATCCCAGCATTCAGGAGACAGGCAGAAGGATTGCTGTGAGTTTGAGGCTAGCCTGCGCTACATAGTGAGCTCAGAGCCAGCCTGAACTACAAAAGCAAACTCACACACACACACACACACACACACACACACACTCACATTGGGAGACCACCCCATTAATTATGCCCAAAGCAGGCTGGAAGCAGTGCAGACTGTAAATAATTAACCCCACAATTGGCTTGTTTTGAGAAGCAAATCCACTAGAAACCTATGTGCCAAGGTTAGAGTTGCACCCTAATTCGGTTCCCAAAGTTAAAACCTTTTTTACTAAAAAGACAGTTAATTATTAATTTTAATATATATTTTGTCTATTCTGTTCCTAACTTGAAATGCTCTGTTTCTTCTTTTACAAGCTTGCTCGCATCAGCAACATATCCATAGCATCTCCACATAGTCCCTCCACATAGCATTTTATCTCAACCTAACTATGATGCTACCAATAAATATCGACAGCTCTGGGTGTTCAGGGCCTTTGCTTATTCAGTCTCACTTGAACAAGCACCCATCATCCTGGTACCCGGTTTCTGTCTCTTTAACTTTTGTCTCTAAGTCTTTTTTTTAACCTTACATCATAGGAGAGTGAACACTAGGGTTGCTGATAACACACAATTTCTTTCCACAAAACGTTAGGGAATTTGCAATTCTAAAGGGGAACATCAGACTACAATGTAGAAGCTGGGTGTTACAGAAGGATAGGAAAGATGAAAGGTGTCAGATGTGGCCATGCTGGGACACAAGCCTGGTGGCCTTCCTGGGGTCCCTCAGGGCAAGGCTTCCTCTCTCTTCTCAGTATTGCAACAAACTAGGTTCATCTTTCTACTCTCCGACTTGGAATGTAAGATGTGGTCTGTGGGCTCATAAACTCCCAGGTGGTGACACTGAACACTGGCAACCAGGAGTCTGGAGAGAAGCAATGGGAAGGAAAGCTGACCCGATTTTACTTCCCTCAGGGACATCCCCCCTTCCATTGGACTGAACTGACACGAGGCTAGAACACACCAGAGCTACATATGAAAGTTTAATGACATGGTGCTACACAAACCACAATTTGGCAAAACTTATTTAAAACATCATGGCTTACTCTTGGTAAGGATGAAAACAGAATTCATACTTACAGCATACACCCAGGAACGTGACTCCAGAGTAAATCCCCAAACACACACCCAGCGGGATAGTATACAAAACTACCTAAAATAGGGCAGTGGCAGGAATGCGTTATGGTACATCCACCCCATCGGCATCAAGCAGTCAATGTGGAGAAATTTTTTAAGATATTTTGGGGGACAGGAGAGTTGTTTTGGTTTATACTTCAGTAGTGTGGCTAGAACCTAACGCCTTTCCACTGGGCTGTATCTCCAGCCTTTTTATTCTTTGAGACACGATCTTGCTAAGTTGCTAAGGTCCCCAGGCTGGCCTCAAATTTTTGATCCTTCAGCCTCAGTCTCTCAGAGCACTGGGAAAACAGACATGAACTGTCATGCTGGGTTTCTAAGTTTCTGTTCATTTGTTTTCCTGAAAACCCCAAAAATGGGCAATAAATGGGCCCAAGATGAGCTCATTAAAAACAAAAGCAAACCTGTGCTAGGCATAGTGGCATACATCTGTTAATTCCAATTATCTGGGAGACTGACACAAGAGGGTTGCAATTTTGGAGCCACTTTTGGCAATTTAGCAAAACCCTGACTCAAAATTAAAGGAAAAAAAAAGTATACTTGCCTAACACATAAAGGCCCTGGGCTCAATCGCTAGTACCTACAAGAATTCCAAAAGCTACCCTGTAGCTGTACAAATGCGTGTATTTGTGTATGGTCTGGATTTTTATTTATTTATTTATTTTGACAGGATCTCACTATGACGTCCAATCTGCCAACCTCTTGAGTAGTTGGGATTACAAGCATGAGCCACCACTCCTGGCTTATACATGTTCTGAATACAACCAGGTAACATGGAAAAATTCTGGGAAGGTCTATTTATTAGGTGCAAACAGAATGAAGAATATCAAACCTGCTCTACAAATAGTAATGATGTTTATGTAACCAAAACTTGTGTCTATTTTTTCTTGACAAATATATACTAGATGACAACAGAAAATACATCTCAAACAGGGGAGGGTGCACCCCTCTAATCTCGGCACTCGGGAAACTGAAGCAAGAGGACCGCTGAAATATCAAGTTCATCCTGGACTACGAAGTTCAAAGTGTCTGAACTACAAAGCGAGATCCTGCCTCAAAAAAGAAAGTTTCAGCTTTGGTAAAATCTACACTGCGGCCGCCATCCCCGTGCCGCCCTCCTCCCGGGTAGCTGTGGCCAAGGAGAAGCCCGGTGACACGCAATAGGAGCTGCGCAGAGCATGACAAGGACATTCCGAAGCCCGCAAGTCTCTGCCTTCCCTCCCGAGCCCGGATGGAGGCAGCGGGGCCGCGGAAGCCCGTACTCTAAAGGACCAGAGCTGCAGACAGTTTAAGTTCCCCGGAACGGTTTCCCGGAGCCCTACTTCAAGTAGCCAGGGGTTACCAGGAACTGTAGTTTACCGGAACCAGTAGGAGGCCGGAACACCGGAAACCGTAGGTCCGGGGCCGGAAGGAACTCGCCGCCAGGGACCGTAGTTCTTGGGGCAGCCGGGAGCCTACTTCCCTGGAAGGGAGAGAGCGGGGCCGGCAGCATGGCAGGCCTGGAACTTCTGTCGGATCAGGGCTACCGGGTGGACGGGCGGCGCGCCGGGGAGCTGCGCAAAATCCAGGCCCGGATGGGCGTGTTTGCGCAGGCCGATGGCTCGGCGTACATCGAACAGGGCAACACCAAGGCTCTGGCAGTGGTCTATGGGCCGCACGAGGCGAGTCTGCGGCGCGGGAGCGGCGGGGCAATGGGGTGCGTCTCCGTTTACGCAGCTGAAGCTCAGGGCTGAGTAAACGCTAAGGTCTTCACAGAGCACCTCCGAGTGGACCCTGCACTCCTTTGCGGTTCCTCAACGTGCCAGGCTCTGCCACTCGCTCCCACACCTCTCAGCTCTCCACTCCCCTGTCACAGTTGGAAAGAGCCTCTGCAGTCCACTACAACTGACTTCTTTGCCCTTCACCTTAAATGTCAGTTTTACTTTCTCGTCATCTGTCTTCCCCTTCAAACATAAACTTTCAGAGTACTGGGGCTTTAAATAAAACCTCTGCCTTTATTGTTGGGTTTTCAACACTATCAAGGCCCAGCCTGCGAATTTTAAAATTCTGCTTAGTGCATGTGCATGTTAGGGGGCCCAACTCTAAAAAGTGGAAGAAACCAGGCTCGCCTGTAATCCCAACAGGCTGAGGCAGTAGGATCGCCCGCCAGTTTGAGGCCAGTGTAGGCTACATTGTGAGTTCAAGGCCAGCCTAAATCACACAGTGAGATGCTGTCTCAACAAAGCAGAGGCCACTGGTAGAAACAAGCACTTTTGCGGAGCAAAACAACTGTTTGTGGGGCAAGGGGTGATAATTACAAATGAAATTTTAGAGTTTTCAGGGAAGTGAGAACCCAGGACTTTGTAGACCAGGGAAAGGATTTGCAGTTTTATTTTATCCGTAATAGGAAGCCTTTAGAAGGTGAGTAGAATGTGAGCATGGAGATAAGGCAGAATTAGACTTGATGTTTGTGAACACACCAGGCAGAAATTGGGCCGGGAGGAATTGAGGTAAGCATGGAAAAAGGCATGCACCACAGGTGATGTGACCAGCAAGAGACCCTCCCCTGAGCTATGTTCTGGAGATGAAGTAGCTGAGACACTGAAAGGAGAAAATAAAGCTTGAGCCACAGAGGACTTGAGAATATAAGCCAGGAGAATGAAGTCTGACTTATTTGTGCTTTCTCTTCAAGATTCGGGGATCTCGCTCTCGAGCCCTGCCTGACCGTGCCCTGGTGAACTGTCAGTATAGTTCAGCAACCTTCAGCACAGGTGAGCGCAAACGACGGCCACATGGGGACCGGAAGTCCTGTGAGATGGGCCTTCAACTTCGACAGACCTTTGAGGCAGCCATCCTCACCCAGCTGCACCCACGCTCCCAGATTGACATCTATGTGCAGGTAAGCCAGCCACAGCCCTCCACCAGGAAGGGAACGGGACTGGAGGGCATCAGGGAAATTGGAGGGCTAGAGGATGGGAAACTGACAGACTTATACACCTCTTACCCGCTGAGCGGCGGTGTCTCTGCAGGTCTTACAGGCAGATGGTGGGACATACGCTGCTTGTGTGAATGCAGCTACACTGGCAGTGCTGGACGCTGGGATACCCATGCGGGACTTTGTGTGTGCCTGCTCAGCTGGCTTTGTGGATGGCACAGCCCTGGCAGATCTCAGCCATGTGGAAGAAGCAGCTGGTGGTCCCCAGCTGGCCTTGGCCCTACTACCGGCCTCAGGCCAGATCGCATTGCTTGAGATGGATGCCCGGCTGCATGAGGACCACCTAGAGTCGGTGTTGGAAGCTGCTGCCCAGGCTGCCCGCGATGTGCATACACTGCTGGACCGTGTGGTCAGACAACATGTGCATGAAGCCTCTCTCTTGCTGGGAGACTAAGCACCTGGCACCATATCCAGAATAAATTGCTGTTCCCCTGTTCAACATCTCACTGTACAGTGCTTCCAGGGCACCTCAAGAGTCCAGCCCAGCTGGGCCTGGTGCCATCTCCTGCACATGAATGACTGTAATCTCAGGATTCAAACTCTGAAGAGGAAGAGTGAGGAGGAAGAGTGAGGAGGGGAGCGAGGTGAGGGTGTTCCTGGGTGGAAAGAGCACCCTAGACCACGATGGAGAAGAGCCACATCCTCGGAGTAGCCTGCCCTGCTTTCCTCAGCATGAGCTTGAGGAAGCACTTGGCTGGCTATGTGTACCCACCCTAAAGACACAGGAGGACAGATTGGCCTAATTCCCGTCTTTCCATAGGAGGCCCCCGGGCCTTTTCTGCTTTTAAACTACAACAGACCTCAGTTCTCACCTGGTCCTTTCCCCTCAGTTCGGACCTTCCCTCTGGCCCATTATGCACACTTAAGCAAATCCTTCACCCACGTCCTGCCTTCAGACCTGCCTGGTCCCTGACCTAGACAAAATTACACTTACCGCTTACTGAAGCCTGTTTTGACCCTCAGTTCGACATGACGCTTCCCTCCGTCTTACATCTGACCCTGATAACCTTGGTTCAGGCGACTACTAGGACGCACCCACTGTTTCTGGTAGCCAACATACATAAAAATGATCTTCCAGTGCTTCAGCCTCACTTCATGGAAGGCCCTTCTGCCCCCACACTGCAATCATTCTTAAGGCCCTTGGGCGAGCATCTGTGCTCCGATGGCCGCCCCTGGCCCTCCACCCACCTGCCCTTTGAGTGGTCATTTGAGACCTGCCAGCCTGTCAGTCGGCGTTTGGTCTCTGCCTCCTACTATTCCCGGCGCTGGATCTGCTTTCTTCTGGCGTAATCAGTCCAGCCCTCTCCTACGCACCTCCCAATTGACTGCGGAAACCCAAGCCCCAGTGCCACCCTCTTCCCGTGCCCTCCAGCTTTGAGACTGCGCAGTGGATAAGACAGGAGCGGCGAAAATGCTCTGAGCATGCGTAGCGGTGGGCTAGGCCTCGGCCTGTAGTGTGAGCATGCGCGGCGGTGCGAGTTGAAGGGGGGAGTGTCCAGGGGACCGGAAGTGCGGTCGGGCGCGGGGCCCCGGGTCTGACAGGAGCCGCGCACGCTGCAAGGTCCTACCTGGCGGCGGGAGCAGGGTACGGAGCAGGTACACACCCTGCCCTGCTCTGCTATGGGCCTCCTGTCGGACCCGGTGCGCCGGCGCGCTCTTGCTCGTCTAGTGCTGCGCCTGAACGCGCCCCTCTGGTGAGAATGGGCCCTGGGGAGGCGGGGCTGAGAGCTGGTTAGAATCATAGAAGCTTCATTCACAGCCTGGGTCCCGCCGTTTCTGCATCACGCAGTGTCAGGCCCAGGGTTCAGGGCTCCAACCTCCTGGGTTCTGTGACTCTGGGCCTAGGTCCCTGCGACCCCGGTGCAGAAGTAGTGACCACAGCCGGCGTCTTAGGATCACTAATTAGCTTTTTGGGGTCCCACTGTCCTCTCTCGCAGCCTGTTGAGTTATGTGGCGGGCATCGCCTGGTTTTTGGCTCTGGCTTTCCCGCCGCTGACCCAGCGTACTTACATGTCGGAAAACGCCATGGGGTCCACCATGGTGGAAGAACAGTTTGTGGGCGGAGACCGCGCCCGAGTCTTTGCTCGGGACTTCGCTGCCTACCGCAGAAAGTCGGGGTGAGTAGTAGTGCAGTGAGCATGGGGAAACCAGTGGTGGCCAAGGCCAGGGAGCCCTGCGCAGAAGCTCTCTTTGTGTTTCCAGGGCTCTGCCAGTGGCCTGGCTGGAGCGGACGATGCGGTCAGTAGGGCTGGAGGTCTACACGCAAAGTTTCTCCCGGAAACTGCCCTTCCCAGATGAGACCCACGAGCGCTATGTATTGAGGGAGTGGGTGTACCTGGGACGAAAAGGCACCTTGGAGGGGTGGTTTGGGCAGAAAATCATGTTGGAGGGTCCTGGGGCCAAGAAAGTCAGTGGGAGGGATGATCCAGGAGAAAGGAAATCCCTTTGTGGTGAGCATGGTATAACCAAGAGAATGAGGTGGGAGTCTTCATCTCCCTGCCATGGTATTACAACGAGGCTCCTCCACCACTCTTTCATGCAGATGGTGTCAGGCACCAATGTGTATGGCATCTTGCGGGCCCCCCGTGCTGCCAGCACTGAGTCCCTGGTGCTCACTGTTCCTTGTGGTCCTGACTCTACCAACAGCCAGGCGGTGGGGCTGCTTCTAGCACTTGCTGCCCATTTCCGAGGTGAGACCTGGGCTGCTAGCCAGGGAAGGTTTGGCCAGGGCTCCAGACCCTAATGACCCCACCTTTGGCCTCCAGGACAGATTTACTGGGCCAAAGATATCATCTTCCTAGTGACTGAACATGACCTTCTGGGCACTGAGGCTTGGCTTGAAGCCTACCACGATGTCAATGTTACTGGTAGGTGCTTTTGTCCTGTCTTGGTCCCTGTCAGAGCTAATTGTCCTCACCATTGCCTCTTCTGATTCTTAGTTACTTGACTCTACAGGCATGCAGTCCTCGTCTCTGCAGGGCCGGGCTGGAGCCATTCAGGCAGCAGTGGCCCTGGAGCTGAGCAGTGATGTGGTTACCAGCCTTGACGTGACTGTGGAGGGACTCAATGGACAGCTACCCAATCTTGACCTGCTCAACCTGTTCCAGACCTTCTGCCAGAAAGGAGGGCTGCTCTGTACACTTCAAGGCAAGGTGGGACCATTTGCCTGGGAGCACAGGGCCTCTGGTGAGGGATTTATCTGATCTGTCCCTATGCCTCCAAAGCTGCAACCCCAGGACTGGACATCACTGGACGGACCACTGCAGGGCCTGCAGACTCTGCTGCTGATGGTTCTGCGACAGGCTTCTGGCTGCCCCCATGGCCCCCATGGCCTTTTCTTGCGCTATGGGGTAGAGGCTCTCACCCTTCGTGGCATCAATAGCTTCCGCCAATACAAGTATGACTTGGTAGCAGTGGGAAAGTAAGTAGTCTGTGGTCCTTTCTCTGTGTTTGGAGCAGTGTCAGCAGGTTGAAGAGGGGATGGCTGACTATCTGCTTCATACCTGACTGACAGGGCTTTAGAGGGCATGTTCCGTAAGCTCAACCATCTCCTGGAACGGCTGCACCAGTCCTTCTTCTTCTACCTGCTACCTGCTCTCTCCCGATTCGTCTCCATCGGCCTCTACATGCCTGCCGCCGGCTTCTTGCTCCTGGTCCTTGGTCTCAAGATATCCTCTGCCTGTGTTATCCACTTATAGCCACCCTTGGAGCCCCTCTACATTAGACTGGGTGTGACCCTTTATCTTGCTCCAGGGGTGGGGCAAGGGGGACCCTGTGCCCCATGCAGCAGATCCCACCAAATCTTTTATGAGGTCCTTGACTTCGACCATGCTCTGGAGCTGTGGATGCAACTGCACGAGGCTGGAGTAGGCCCTCAAGAAGGTGGGGGGTCACCTGGACCCAGCCCCGCCCTCTTGCCAGCACAGGTGATGAAGTCCCTTTTTGCTATTTGAGTGGGGTTCTAGGGCCCCAAGTGGTAGTTTCTGCTATCACTCAGCAACAGCTGTCAAGGTGGGGCAGTGGGCTCTCTTGGCCCCAGGCCCATCTCCAGGTATCCATGTCCCTTTCAGGGTGTTGGGCTGGCCTCGCTCGTTGCACCCCTTCTGATCTCTCAGGCTGTGGGCCTAGCCCTCTACATCCTGCCTGTGCTGGGCCAACATGTGGCTACCCAACACTTCCCAGTATCTGAGGCTGAGGCTGTGGTGCTGACACTGCTAGCAATTTATGCAGCTGGCCTGGCCCTTCCACACAACACCCACCGGTGAGGAACTGGGCAGGGCAGGTGGAGGCTGGGGCCCCTGAACATCCCAGGCAGGCTGCCTCTGAGCTTTTCTCTTTGCAGGGTGGTAACCACACAGACTCCAGATAGGGGCTGGATGGCCCTGAAACTGGTGGCCTTGATTTACCTAGCACTACAACTGGGCTGCATTACTCTCACAAATTTCTCACTGGGATTCCTGCTAGCTGCCACCATGGTGCCTGCTGCTGTACTCACCAAGCCCCATGGGCCTCGGTATGTGATAGTTGGTACCCCTCTCCCAGTGTTTGGGCCTCTCACCACAGAGCCCACCCTCATTCAGTCTACTGCCCCCATGGCAGAGTTGACCTTGTTATTTCTTCTCTACCCAGGCCACTGTATGCTGCCCTGTTGGTGTTCACCAGCCCAGCTGCTGTTCTTCTGGGCAGCTTGTTCCTGTGGCAAGAACTGCTGGAGGTGCCACTATCATTGGCTGAGGGCTGGCAGCTTTTCCTATCGGCACTGGCACAGGGTGTGCTAGAACACCACACTTATGG
>PVIR01010732.1:30712-49334 GCA_004026965.1 Petromus typicus | reverse complement strand
AAAAAAAAAAAAAAGTCCCAAAGAAAATTAACATTTCTACATGCCTACCATGTGCCAGGCACTTAACATTATTCACCTTTTTCTCACTGAATCCTCGTTAATGTGAATTTAGGCATTACATCTTCATTTATAGTTAAATAAATGGCTTCTTTGAGGTTATATATCTTGCTGGAAAAGGCATTAAAATAATGTTTACTGCAAAAAAATTTATTCCATAGTACATATTATTTCTACTTAGGATTTTTGATACAAATGTTCACTGTCCTTGGGAATCAAGAAGCCAAAAAGCCCATGAGTTAGGCTTTTGGTTTTCTTCCAGTTGCAGGTAATAGAAACCTAGCTGTATCTAGCTTAGGCAGAAACAGAATGAATGGTCTCCATAAATGCTGAATTAGGGCAGGACTCCCACACTAGGGTGGAGCAGCCAGGAGCCATTTCTGTCTCTGGGGCTTACGTCGCAGAACAGCTGAGGTACCTGAAGTATGGCGTCCACAAGATGACTTGTTTTACAGTACCACCAAAATTTAACGTGTAGGAACCACCTAGGGATCTAGTAGAAACTCGTAGTACGCTTCAGAAGTTCTAAGATGGGGCCCAAGTTTCTGCTTATTTATCATCAGTTGCCCATTAATGCACAAAATATTGGGCTGCAGAATGTACCGAGTAGCAACAGGAGTGCCTGACTTGATCTCTCCACCACCTCCCTTCCACCTTTCACTGACACTAACAGGGAGAGCAGCTTGAGGCCTCAGTTTGGGGCAAGGGCACTCGGAATGTTTCAAGACAGGTTCCCCCTACTCCCACAATCCATCTCATCATTTTTTAAAACAAGGCTGTGTAGCCTTGGCTAGCTCCGAACTGGAGATCCTCTTTCCTGAGCCTTCCTGTGGTGAGATTGCAAACGTGTGCCACCACGCCCAGCTTGATGTTTCAAAGCCACTCTATCCAAGAAGTTGCCCTAAAATGAGGTGTTCAGTTTAATTCTTGTAACTACTTCCAGCTCATGGGTTCCAAAAGTGAAAAGTGTATTCCGTCTGTTTATCCTCCTAGCATCACTGCAGTGTCTTCTTCTATCCTTGCATTTTTAAGGTTCAGATCTTAAGGCCTTTGAAATCCCAGTTTTGCCACTCTTAAGAGAGACCTTAACACATAAAGATATGAATAGTGAAGTCATATTCGTTATCTTGCCTACTTTGAATTCTAAGCTTCAGGGTTTTGTCCCTTCCTGAGAATCTCTGCATTCAATACTACTGTTGTACACACTTGTTTAATCAAAAAACTTAGGAGTAAAGATGATGGTTAAAGATTGAAAATGCTGATGCTTTCTTCCCCTTTTCCCTTCAAATATTCTATGAATATGCCTTGCAGTATTTTCATAAGGCCCCCAAAATGTCTCGACAGATTTATTCTTTCGTAAGTTCGAAAAAATATGCCTGCAATTAAGCTTCTACACTACACGACGAGCAGAAGAGGAACTTGGGGTACCCGGACGACGGTTGGTCACTAGGCGACCACCAGCTCGCCGCTGCGAGATGATGTCATCACGTTCTATCACGAGCACACCCACTTCCGGTTGCTTAGCGTCTTTTCTTCCACCAGGCGGCGCTGCAGGACGTTCAGTTGTCGACGTCTCCTGCGCAGCCGCAAGAGCGCCCAAGGCACGTCAGCACCTTTGCGTCTTTTCTGGAGAGCGCGGGAATGCGAGCGAGGAGGGCGATTACGTCACCGGGGTTCCCCGCGTGGCTCGCGGGGGCGGGGCTGGGGACGTGGCGCGCTCTGCGGCGTGCGCGCGGAGGGGTTGGAGGCGCGAGGAGGAGAGGGGGAGGGGCTGCTGCGCCTGCGCAGGTCTGACCGGCCCGGCGGCGATGCGCCAGCCCCGTGACCCTCGTGGGGCCTAACCCCCGCGGAGCGACGCCAAGGTGTTGACAAGGCGGCTGCACGGCGGTCTGCCTTAGGCTCCGCAAAGGTCGATCGTTGACCCGCCAGGCATCGACCTGGCACCCACGTTGAGATTGTAGCGTGCTGGTCCTGGGGCGCCTGAAAAAGACTCAGGGCTCGCGGGGCTGGGTAGCAGTCGCCGCCTCCAGCGCCTCCCAGTCTGGCCCACGTCCTCCTCCCACCTCCGGGTGTCGAAAGGAGGATCAGTCCCTGGACTGAGTGTGTTGACCTCAGGCTGTCACTGGCTGTGTCCGAGAGCAGGCCCTTCCGCCCTGAGGCTCGGTTTCCCCTTTGTGAAGCCCCACTGCACCGCCACTTTCCCGGTTTGGCAGCCTCTCCTGAGCACACGGCCCACGTGCGTTACTGTAATTCTTTTTCTACTTGGGCCTGATCCGAAGAGGGCGTTGGTAAGGCTATTATCACGGAGTCACTTTTAAAACAAAAGGCTTGTGTTTCCTTGTCTGTCTAATCATAGGAGCGTCCCTTAAGATGAACATCATGGTCCACCTATTGATTTTGGAAGAAAAAGTGGTTAAAGATGAAAAGGAACAAAAGATGGCAAGGGCTTCACTTGTGACTTGAACAGCTGAATGTAAATCCTGATCAAATTGAAGGGAAGAATGGTTGCAGAGGGTTTCTCTGCCTCACTCCCCACATAACTTTTCATCACTTAAGAACCCCATCTGGGTGCATGATTATATAATTTTTCTGAAGGTGATTTCAATGAGGCCAACATTGGGGTATATTTCAGCTCTTCTCCCCCGCTTTTTGCTGCTCTTCACCAGAGTCTCACCTCTTGTCACATTGCTATGGCCAAGTTGTCAGTTCAAGGAGGGCCTGAGTCCTGGAGTCAAGCCAGCCCCCAGCTTATCTGAGGCTGGTCTAGCAGAGCCAACAGAGGGCAAGAAGTCTCCTGAAAGGAAAAAAAGGAAGCATTCATGGTATGTTCTGGGACTGACTGAGCTTTTCACACAAGTGACCCGATTTGATTCAGCAGGGGTGCTGTGAGCTAGGTGGAATCACCATCTCTATGGAGACAAGGAAACTGGCTCAGTGGGTTTAGTTGGCTCACCTCATGGCGCAGAAGTGGGGGAGCTGAGCCTTTGGAGACTGTACTCGATCTCTGGCAAGAGAGGAAGCAGCTGTCACATCTTTAGGCCCTGAGTTGCTCAGGGCCATCCTAGAGGGTATGAAGGACTGCATCTCATTCGGCATCTCCCCTTCCACCCAAGTGGTACTGAACCTGCTTTGGAAGCATCTTCCCTTCCATGTACTCTCTTGGCCACTCCTGCCATTTATATCAGGACAGCGGTGTCCATGACAAGAAAAGGAGAGTATGCGAAGTCGAAGTCCTTCCCACTGTGCTTGGACATGGATGGGTTAATGGACAGACTCCTTGTATCACACTGATTCCTTTTTTTTTTTAGCACCATCTGGCAGGAGTCACTTCTGCACCTGCTGCTTCTACAGACCATTGCTCATTTGCCAGGCAGCAGTGCAAAAGAGACGTGTTGCCTGTGTAATTTGGATTCCCTCCACCCGCTGGGGCCACTGTGTCCTCTGTGTCAGTGTGTACAGCGGCCCATACTGCAGAGCTGTGTGAGGAAGCACAGAGACGAGGAAGGCAACACACCCTCCATTCTAATCTTGAACTTGTGAAACAGAGAAACTCCCAGGATAAGGCAAATAAATGAAGGCCTGGGTATTTCAGGAAATACCCATGTCTACTGTTAGCCTCATTGAAATCACCTTCAGAAAAATTATATTATCAGCACAAGACAGAAAGTACTGCATTCTAGGTGAGAGACACATACATCAAGGTCTCGATTCAGAGGAAGGTGAGGTTGGGATGGGAAGTTAAGAGTTGGTAGTGCCGGGCGTGGTGGCTAAAAAGTGCCGGGCGTGGTGGCTCACGCCTGTAATCCCAGCACTCGGGAGGCAGAGGCAGGAGGATTGTGATGTGAGTTTGAGGCTGAGCTGAGGGCCAGCCTAAACCACAAAGCGAGACCCTGTCTCAAAAAAACCTAAAAAAAAAAAAGAGTTGGTGCCACAGAATGGGAGTAGGACTTGCAGAATGGGTGGCACATCAGTAGCTGGCAAACCAGAGTTGAAGAACTACCTATTGCCCCTGCAGTGTAGTTCACTTTTGGAACTAATATAAAATTTATGTGGGCCAGGGATTTAGCTCAGTGGTTCTGGCTCCTGCCTTGCAAGTGCAAGGTCCCAAGTTCAATCCCAGGTAACCACATACAACGATGCCAAGCATGGTGACTCACACCCATCAGCAATCAGTACCACACACCACAGTTCCGGGAGGCGGAGGGTGGGGTTGTCTCATGCCTGTAATCCCAGTACTTGGGAGGTAGAGCCAGGAGGATTACTATGAGTCCAGGCTTGCTTGAGCTACTTTGTGAGCTCAGGATCCAGCCTGAGCTCAGGATCAGCCTGATACAAAGCGAGACCCTGTCTTAAAAAAAAAAAAAAAAAAAAAAAAGGTCATCTGATCCTTCAGCTGTTAAGCCAATGGGCAGACATGGCTGTAGTTGGAGAGAGAAGTGGTAGGCCCCAGAGAAAGAAGGAAAAACCAATTATTCAGTCAACAATTTTTTCAACATTCATTGAATAGCTAATATGTGTCAGGTGCAAAGCTAGGTCCTGGGGACACAACACTGAGCAGAATAGAAAAGGCTCTGCTCCCCTAAAAGTTCATGTTCCAGTCAGGAAGGGGAACAAGTAAACAGGAATCCCGTCAGAAGGGGACAGCTTCACTATGGGGAGTTAAAAGCAGGAGCAGAGAGGCAGAAGGTTGCACTCTGGTGAGCGAGTGTAAGGAGGGAACCGCAGTGGAAGCCCTGGAGAGTGCCCCGCCTGCAGTCTGTCCAGAGGGCCCTAGTTTCCCCTCACAGCGGTGTGGCATAAGTGGCTTCTCGGCCATTGGCCCCACGTCTTTGAGATGTGGATCTTCTGGTGAACAGGGAACTCTCCTTCCTTCCTTGCCTGCCCACCCGCCCGCTCTGGTCTTCTTGCCTGCCCCTTTGTCCTGCTCTCTCTCCCTTATTTCTGCTGGGGACTGAGCCCAGGGCCTCCCGCATGCTTGGCCAGTTCTGTGAGCTCCCCCTCCAGCCCCAGAGTCCAGGCTGGGCCCCCAAAGGTGCCCTGTACCTCAGTCATGTGCTCCTTGTCCCGCAGCTCGGTGCAGATGGACATGATGATCTGGCCAATGAATAAATAAGTAAAATGTGTTCAAGTGAACATAAAGGGAAAGGGGAAACAATCTGACCATTTTCTTTGAATTGGAAGGAGCTGGCCATGTTGTGTCACAGGAGATAAAATTTGTCACTATGACTCACTGCCTGGGGGAACACAAGCCAAAATCTTTGAAGAGAACCTATTCTCTAAGCTAGAAGAGCCTGGTACAGTGATAAGGGAAAATGAAATTTTACCCTAAATACAAACACTGCAGTTCTGAAAAACCAAAAAACAGGGCCGGGGAGTTAGCTCAGTGGTTCGGTGCCTGTCTTGCAAGCGCAAGAACCCGGGTTCAATCCCCGGTAACCACATAACAATACTGGGTGTGGAGACTCACCCCAGCAGCAATCAGTACCACAGACCACAGTGCCGGGTGTGGTGGCTCACGCCTATAATCCCAGCACTCGGGAGGCAGAGGCAGGAGGACTGCTGTGATGTGAGTTTGAGCCTGAGCTCAGGGCCAGCCTGAACCACAAAGTGAGACCCTGTCTCAAAAAAAACAAAACAAAACAAAACAAAAAAAGAAACAAAGCTGTGTTGACCTGTGAGCTGTGCTGGCGCTAACCAAGGCAGAGGAAGGAGTTAAGGAAGTACCTTCTTAGCTCTGCTCCTGCCCAGGGTAAGGGCGGTTGGGAGCAGGGGAGGGGAGGAGCCAGGGCTGGGGTGGCTGTGGACAGGCCGTGGACAGAGACCTCAGGTGTCCCCTTAGGGGACTCCCTGCTCCCAGATGCAGCATGAGTCGGAGGAGAGGACTCCGCCTGCCCACCTCGCTCTCCATCACACTGACTTCGAAGCCATGAGTCTGAGAACTACACCGTTTATCAGGCCAGAGATGGAGCTGGGACATCCATAAAAAATGATACTCCGAAGATGTTTTGATGGTTTATGAATGTAATGGGGTAGAATAATAGGAGTGAAAGTTTGTGGCTGAGGAGCAAAGATTTGTGGGACAGTATGAACACTAGTGTCAACAGATAGCACCTGTTGGGATGAGTTGAGAGACATACCACAGTCCCTCAAGAATCTGCTCCGAACCACAAGACCTCCAGCATAGCGGGCCCTCTGGTGTGTTCAAAGCTGAGGAAACGGTTGGGGGTGAGACTGTCCAAGCAGAGTGAGGACTGGTGGCTGTGCCGGGCATTCCCAGAAGCATCTGCTGCTCCAGTCTCCCACTCTGTTGCTCTAAAATGAGGAGAAATAGGCTGAGTGTGGTCACTCACGCCTGTAATCCCAGCACTCAGGCTGAGGCAGGAGTGAGTTCAAGGCCAATCTCCTTCCCCAAAGAAAACAACAACAAATTCAAATTCTCATGCCAGAGAAAAGATAACGTATTTACATATCTGTACATTAATTTTTTTAATTGATTAGGGGTTTTGTTTGTTAGTTTTGAGACAGGGTTTTGCTTTGTAGTTCACACTAGCTCTCAACTAGTCTGGAACTCAAAGCAATCCTCCTGCCTCTGCCTCGAAAGTGCTGGAATTACAGGAGTGAGTCACTACACCGGGCATTGTGTGGGTACCAGCGACTGACTTGGGACCTTGCACTTGCCAGGAAATGCCAGAACCACGGAGGTAAATCCTCAGCCCAGTCTGACCCTTAACTTGCTATGACTGTCTTGTCCAAAGTGGAGGGCTCTAGCCGGTGCCCTGCTTTTAATGGATTCTCCTTCACTCCCTCCCAGAAGACGCTTGACCCTGCTCGGCACCAGGTGATGAGGCATGCGGGACAAAAAGCATTAGAGAATTAACTGGTAACCTTGAAAGTCACATTCAGAGCAGAGCCTGCTGTTTACATAGTGATGCTTGTGCCCTCAGTCTGTCACATCCTTAGGCAGTGTTGCTCCGAGGCTGCTGCGTGGTGTCTATTTATGAAGCCTGCCCCAGGCCAGGCCGGATTCCTTGGACCGCTTCCTGCCCTCCTGTCCCTAAGTTCCTCTTCACCTGGAAGATAACTGTTTCTCATTGGGACACATGATTTTCATACTCACTCTTACACTCTCTCTTGCAGGCTGACAGATTCTGAGAGTCTCAAGGACGTGACCTGGCAGTTTCCTATCTGTCAGTCAGCTTCCATTTTCCAGCGACAGTCTTGTGCCTCAAACCAGGATGTCCTGACAGGAAAGCTGAGGAGCAGATGGCTCCCTGTTCCTGCCGGCGTGTTTTACACAGAGGTGTGGGAGCCACTGCTGTGCCCTGCTCCTCACAGGCCATGCTGGTTGCTGTCCCGTCTCACCGGGGTTCGCCTTTGAGAATAAGGCAGTAAAGGATGAGCCCCGAGGTATCCTTCCTGGTGACGTGGGGCGTGTGTAATGAGGAGTGGGTCTTCTGGGTTCCCAGCGAGTTTAATTGCACTCCAGGGGAGGAAGCAGTCTGCCAGCGTCCTTGAGGGACATGCACCGTATGCATCTAGATGCCTGAATCCTCAGCAGGCTTGGTGTCTGTGGGAATGACTTGCTCTTGACTCTCATTTGACTTGAGCAAAACCTTTCCTTGAGCACACCTAGCAGACATCTCAAATTTCCTGCACATTAGCCAAGGAGTTCTAACTAATAAAAGCTGAAAGCTATGACACTGCTGCGGCTAAATTAACACCCTCAAAAGTCTAAATGTGGATTACATTACCAAGAGTTCGAATTTCAGCTGTGATCTTTGCAATAGGAAGCCTACCCCCACCCCCGTCCTTAAAAAAGGGAGAGAGGGGAGAAAGCCAGGCTGACAAGTCATTTTTCAGACACAAATAATGGTGAGAATGTCTACAGTTCAGTGATATGATAGATAATTTGCAAATGGATTTTTAAAACAAAGCAAATTAGAGCAGATACAATGTTGAGGGAGGAGCTGGATCCTATGTTTGTTTTCGTCCCCAGTCCAGGGCCTCAGACAGTGATGGATACATATTTGGTGTCGATTAACAGTCCCTGAATTACTGAATGGAAATTTACTGGGACTCACTGCAGCGATGGACTCCACACACAAATAGACTTGCCCCGCGGGATTCTTCACAAGAGCAGATATTTTATAAGACCTGTCACTCGGAGCTGATTGGATCGACCAAGTGAAACCAAGGGATTTCATTTAAAATCCAAATAGATTTACCCTGCTAAATTTTAGAACCAGGAAATGGTATTCTGCTTTATGCAGGGAATTGGATAAAATAATTTGTAACTGGAGGTTCATAGGTTCTATGAAAATATTGGGAGATACTTTTTTGTTTTAGAACAGACGAACCCTGCAGGCGAGCTGGCAGGAAGTCTGACTGCAGGCCAGGAGGACGACACAGGCCAAAGGAGAGAAGCAAAACAAGGCAGCAAGACATCCTAAAGCACTTCGCAGAGCGCTGCAGTTTTCCAGGCTTTTCTGGAAAAAGGGGGGAAAGGAGAGTAAAGTGCAGGAAGACAATTGTTTCACAACTGCCTTCCGCACAGCTGATGAGTGAATTTGCCTATTGATTTTATTTTTCTGAGTCAGGGGAAGCAAGAAGCTGCGTCTGGCCGGCCGCTTGCTGACCCGACATCTTGCCGGGCCTGTGCAAAGCCCGCTGCCCCGGCGGCCTGGGAGGAAGTGCACCGCCTTCCAAAGCGGATGTCTCAGCACTGCCGGAGTTGGTGTAGTTTCCCTTCTGAAGTGTTTGTGTGTGTTTACTTCTTTGAATAAGTGCCTTTACATGTTCAAAACTAAAAACATTTATAAAAAAATAGATATATATAGAGAGATACTTGTATCTCCCCATTCCTATCTCTTATATGTACAGTTCCCCCACCCCAAATAGAAATCTTGTGTTTAGATTTTTGTTTTTTTGTATATTGTAGTTTTTACACATATACAGGCGAAGACCGATATATAATCTTTACTCCATTGGAACAGAAATATTGCCAGGTTGTTGTTGTTTGGAGTGGGTTTATTTAGTACATTTGAAGTACCTAATGATTATATCTATTGTTGGGAATTGGTACATGTACATCATATGTCCCAAGTCTTCTTGTTTTCCCCATTTAATATTTTATCGTGGAGCTATTTGGAATCTTCTTTTTCTAATGGCTGCGGAATATTACATTGTAGATAGACTGTAATTTAACTAGTTTCCATCAAGGGACATTAGGTTTTTGTCGGCTTTTGATGTTACCCACCAGAAGACAGAGGCTCGGAGGGCACAGTTATAGCTGGGTAGGAGAAATGTGTCCCGGTGGGCTCTTGCACAGTGATGTGACTCCAGGTAACGATAATGCACTATTTATGAATTTTAAAAGCTAGAAGAAAAGATTTTTAATATTTTCACTTTAAAGAAATGATGTTCAGCTGGGTGTGATGACACACGCTTGTAATCCCTGCACTCAAGAGGCAGGAGGACTGCTGTGAGTTTGAGGCCAGCCTGGGCTACACAGTAAGTTCAGGGCCAGAATGAACCACACAGTGAGACCCCGTCTCAAACCATCCCCTCCCAAAATAGGAAAGAGATGATGCTTAAGGAGCTAGAGAGGTGTATCCTGATCTGAACATGGCATTGTGTATACATGTATGGGACAGTCACGTGACGCTTCATCAAGATGTATAATTTTTGCATTGTTAATTAAAAAATAAATCTGCTACAAATTGTGAGGGTGGAGAAAATACAGAGATGATTTCAAATCTCAGACCTGATGCTTCCTGGATAATTAACACTGGGCCTTGCTTCATCTGCAAAATAGAAATCATCTTATGTTTGTATTACCTGTCCCATAATATTGTTGTGCAACATTACATAATATACAAACCTGTGCCAGGGATTTATCTCAGTGGTGCCAGTGCCTGCCTTGCAAGTGGAAGGCCCTGAGTTCAATTCCTGGTACCACATACCATAATGCCAGGCATGGTGGCTCAGGCCTGTAATCCAAGTACTCAGGAGGCAGAGGCAGAAGGACTGCTGTGAGTTCAAGGCCGGTCTGGGCTACATAGTGAGCTCAGGGCCAGCCTGAACTACAAAGCAAGAATCTGTCTCCAAAAAAAGAAAAATAGTAATAATAATATACAAACTTCTGAAGTAACAATAGGTGCTTGGTGAAAACAATATACCTTATAAATGAGCATACTGATGTCCACTCTTGAGGAACAGGATACTTTTCTGTTACTAAAATCATATGCATGCATTTAACCATATATTTTGTCATGTTTACAATATTCATATATATTTATTGTCAAAAACAAAACCAGATGAGCTGAGCACAGTAGCATCACCTATAATCCTAGCTCCTCAGCAGGCTGAGCCAGGATAATCGAAGCTCTGAAGCCAGCCCATGCAGTTTATTGAAACACTCTTGAAAAATAAATTTAAATTTAAAATATAAAGGAAAGATCTAGATTTATCTCAGTGGCAGAGCACTTGCTTCATATATAAATAGGTGAGACACTGAGCATTCTAGTTCCAGAATAAAAGAAAAAGAAAGAAAGAAAGCCAGGCATGGTGGCACACACTTGTGATTTCTGCACTTAGGAGGCTGAGACAGGAGGATCTCAGTTTGAGGCCAGCCTGGACCACAGAATGAGTGAGTTCAAGGCCAGCC
Organism: Petromus typicus; assembly: GCA_004026965.1. Lineage (NCBI taxonomy): Eukaryota > Metazoa > Chordata > Mammalia > Rodentia > Petromuridae > Petromus > Petromus typicus. The sequence goes on along the minus strand of PVIR01010732.1, from coordinate 38,611 downwards.
TGAACTGCATAGCAAAATCCTGTCTCAAACAAACAAAGACTGCCTATTGTCTTACCACTCAGAAAAAAATATTGCTAGCATTTGACCTATACCTTTTTAGTTCTTCTGAAACCACATGTGTATATAAAATTCTAAATGGAATAGTTCCTACTATATTGCAATGTGGCTTCTTAAAATTTTTTTTTTTTTTGAGACAGTTGTCTCACTGTAGTTCAGGCTGGCCCTGAGCTCAGCCTCAAACTCACATCACAGCAATCCTCCTGCCTCTGCCTCCCGAGTGCTGGGATTACAGACGTGAGCCACCGCTCCCGGCACTGTGGTATGTGGTACTGGTTGCTGCTGGGGTGAGTCTCCACACCCAGTATTGTGTGTGGTTACTGGGGATCGAACCTGGGCCCGGCGCTTCCAAGACAGCTGCCGGAACCAATGAGCTAAATCCCTGGTCTGCTTCTTAAATTAATAGTGCTTTGTGCCATGTGTGATATTCACACCTGCAGTCCCTCTACTTAAGGATTTGAGGCAGGAGGACCCCAAGTTCAAGGCCAACCTGGACTACACAGACTTTCAAGCAGCCTAAGTAGAAAGCAAGAGCTTGTTTCAAACCAACAACAACAACTAAATGGCACTTCAGTTTAGTGGGAGCACAACAACAACAACAAAACCAACCAAAACTACAAAAAGTAGTGTATTGTGATCATCTCTCATGCCAAATTTTTTTATTGTTTTAACAATATTTTAATTAATGAATTAAATTAATTCATGGTATGAATCAAATTGATACATGGAGGCCAACTGTAATGGTACATGCCTATAATCCTAGCACTCTGGAGGCTGATACAGGAGGATCTCCATGAAGTTTGAGGATAGCCTGGGCTATACACTGAGTTCAAGACCAGCATGAACTGCCTAGCATGACCTTGTCTTAAAAAATAAAAATATAAACTGATATATGGAGTGAAGTAAAAGGTCTTAGTTTATTTTTCTAAAAAATAGTCAGCAACTGGGCCGGGGAGTTAGCTCAGTGGTTCAGGCACCTATCTTGCAAGCGCAAGGACCCAGGTTCGATCCTAAACACATACCATAATGGATGTGGAGACTCACGCCCAGCAGCAACCAGTACCACATACCACAGTGCCGGGCGTGGTGGCTCACATCTGTAATCCCAGCACTCAGGAGGCAGAGGCAGGAGGATTGCTGTGATGTGAGTTTGAGGCTGAGCTCAGGGCCAGCCTGAACCACAAAAAGCGAGACCCTGTCTCAAAAAAACCTTAAAAAAAAAAAGTCAGCAACTGTCCAGCATCTTTTATTGTATAAACAAGCCATAGTGCCCCCACCAACCTGAAGTGCCATTTGATTATATTCTAAATCCATGTCTAAACCCAGATGGATTTCATTTTAGATTTTTTTCTGTTAAGTGGCTTCTCTATTCTTTAGTTTGTGTTTTTGTTTTATGAGACAGCATTTCAGTATGTAGTTCAGGTTGGCCTTGAACTCATGAGGTAGCCCAGGCTGGCCTTGAACTCATGGTGATCCAGAGTCCTGCCTCTGCCTCCCAAGTGCTGCGATTGCAGTTATGTGCTACCACATCTGGCTAGTTTGTCTGCTCTTATATGGCACTCACAATTCCATTAAACTACATTTAAATATCTAGCACTGCAAGTCCTTCATTGTTTTATTTCTCCTTTTCAATAATATCTTGGCAGGGCTGGGGTATAGCAGAAGTGTAGAGTGCTTGCCCAGCACCTACAGGATTCTGGGATCTGCCTGGTGTGGTGGTACAAGCCTGTAATCCCCACAGTCTAGGAGGCTGAGGCAAGAAGACCACAAGTTCCAGCTAAGATCCTAGATTCAGTCCTCAATACTGCAAAAAACAAAACCAATAATGGTAAGACACTTGGCCGTGTGGTGTGTGTGTGTGTGTGTGTGTGTGTGCAGCTGAGGACAGAACCTATGCAGATGCTGGATAAAGACTACCATGAGCTATACCTCTTGCCTTGACTATTTTTATAATTTATATTTTCAGAAGAATTTTAGAATAATTTTGCCAAATTCTAGAAAAATCAAATAAAAATGCTATTGTGTTTAATTCATACATTCACTTAGAGGCTCTATCAGTTTGCTGTGGCCACTGTAATACAGTAACACAAACTCAATGGCTTAAATGACATAGATTTACTCTTTCACAATTCTAGAGGCAAAAGTCTAGAGTCGGTGGGCTGCAGCTAAGCCACGGGCAGGGCTGAGTCAGCAGGCCAGGCTCTCCCTGAAGGCTGCAGGGCAGAATCCATTCGCTACCTCCGCCAGGTTCCAGTGTCCGTGGTTACAGCGCGGCCTCCCCTGTAGTGTGCGATAAGGACACCTGTGACCACAAGGAGCCTTTTCCCAAATAAGGTAATATTTGTAGATTCCAGGGATCAGAACAAGAGTGCTTTTGGGAGACCATTTTTCAGCCTACCATGAGGCAATTAACATCTTTCAAATATTTAGCTTTTCACGCAAATCAGAATGTCTTCTGTAGACCTGTGGGTGATGTTTGGTGTTTTTTTCTGTGTAAACTTGGCATGTCTCTCACACGGCTGGGGGAAGGTCCTTATATTTTCTTATTTATTTTTGCAGTACTGGGGATTGAACCAGGGCCTTTGCACTGACCTACATCTCCAGCTGTTTTTAAAATTTCCAAAACATTAATTAATTAAAATAAAATAAAATTTCCAGACTTGGTCTCTCTAAGTTGCCAAATTACCCAGGTTAATCTTGAATTTGTGATCTTTCTACTTCAACCTCCTGGGTTCTAGAATTACAAACACATGCCACCAAGGCCAGCCTTTATCTTTCATTTAAGGTATATTTAAATATATTGTAATTTTGACATTTGTAACTATGAAGATGTCTGTTAGTCAGTGTTTTTCCAGATGTTGTGTGTTTCTAAGTAATGTCCTCTGCAAGTATTGATACTTTCAGGTATATAGAGCTCTTCTTTTTCTTGTCCTACTTCAGGCTAAACTGCCTATTATTCTGTCTAAAACTTCCAGTACTGTGTTAAATAAAAATGATTAATGTGCCGAGTGTGGTGGCTGACACCTGTAATCTCAGCACTCAGGAGACAGAGGCAGGAGGATTGCTGTGAGTTCAAGGCTTGCCTGGACCACATAATGAGCTCATGGCCAGCCTGAACTACAAAGCGAGACTCTGTCTCAAAAAAAAAAAAAAAAAAAGAAGAAGGAATTGGGCCGGGGAGTTAGCTCAGTGGTTCTGGTGCCTGTCTTGCAAGCGCAAGGACCCGGGTTCGGTCCCCGGTAACCACATACCACACTGGGCATGGAGACTCACGCCCAGCAGCAACCAGTATCACATACCACAGTGCCGGGCATGGTGGCTCACACCTATAATCCCAGCACTCGGGAGGCAGAGGCAGGAGGATTGCTGTGATGTGAGTTTCAGGCTGAGCTCAGGGCCAGCCTGGACCACAAAGCGAGACCCTGTCTCAAAAAACCAAAAAAAAAGGAATCATATTACAGCAACATATGTTCACTCATGTTCTTAGCAGTTCAGTTTGTGATAGCTACATCTTGGAAACAACCCAAATGCCCATCAACTGGATAAAGGAGATGTGGTTTTTAATAAAATGGAGTATTACTCTGCCATAAAGAATGATAGATTTGGGGGCCGGGGATTTAGTTCAATGGTTCTGGCGCCTGCCTTGCAAGCACAAGAATCCTGGTTCAATCCGGTAGCCACACACAACAGTACTAGGCATGGAGACTCATGCTCACCAGCAATCAAAACCTACAGCACAGTAACAGGTATAGTGGCTCACACCTGTAATCCTAGCACTTGGGATGCAGAGGCAGGAGGATTACTGTGAATTCAAGGCTGAGCTCAGGGCTGGCCAGACCTACAAAAGTGAGAACCTATCTCAAAAAATTAAAAAAAAAAAAAAAAAGAATGATACATTCGAGTCATTTAGGGCCTGGGATTTAGCTCAGTGGTTCCAGTGCCTGTCTTGCAAGCACAAGGACCCAGGTTCAATCCCTGATAACCACATACAGTACTGGGCATGGAGACTCCCGCCCAGCAGCAACCAGTACCACATACCACAGTGCCGGGCGTGGTGGCTCACGCCTGTAATCCCAGCATTTAGGAGGCAGGAGGATTGCTGTGATGTGAGTTGGAGGCTGAGCTCAGGGCCAGCCTGAACTACAAAGCGAGACACTGTCTCAAAAAAAAAAAAAAAAATTGAGTCATTTATATTCAAAAGGACATACCTTGCGGACACACTCATAAGTTAAAAAAAAAATAGGTCACAGATGTGTATCTTTTCTCTGGTATGAGAATCTGAAGATGTCAATGAGTTCTAGAATGTTTTCTAGATATTGTGAAATAGAAAATATTCAAAGGAAAAAGGGTAGGGGTAAGTAATGAGAGGAAAATATATGTTAAAAAAAAGAAAGAAAGCATATGTATATAGGAGCTGGGAAGGTTGTAGGGTGAGTAGGGGAATGTTTAAAAGGGAGAATTAACTCATGTCATAGACTGGTACAAATTCCCAATGTTGAGTATGATTGTGATGTGTATATAAAATGTGCCAAAATTCAATCAAAAAAAAAAAAAAGAAAGCCCACATTAAAGCTGGCGATTTACATAAAATGTTACTGCATCTATCTTGGAAGCACAAGAGCCTGAGTTGATCCCTGGTACTGCAAAAAAAAAGAAAGAAAGAAAGAAAGAAAGAAAGCCCACATCCCAGACCCATGAAATAATAAATTATTTTAAAAATACGTGGACTAGGGCCGGGGAGTTAGCTCAGTGGTTCCGGCGCCTGTCTTGCAAGCGCAAGGGCCTGGGTTGGGATCCCCAGTAACCACATAACAATACTGGGTGTGGAGACTCACGCCCAGTAGCAGTCAGTACCACATACCACAGTGCTGGGCGTGATGGCTCACGCCTGTAATCCCAGCACTCGGCAGGAGCCTGAACTACAAAGCGAGACACTATCATTAAAAAAAAAAAAATTGGGGCCGGGGAGTTAGCTCAGTGGTTCCGGCGCCTGTCTTGCAAGCGCAAGGACCCGGGTTCGATTCCCCGGTAACCACATAACAATACTGGGTGGACCCACACCCAGCAGCAACCAGTACCACATACCACAGTGCCGGGCGTGGTGGCTCATGCCTGTAATCCCAGCACTCGGGAGGCAGAGGCAGGAGGATTGTGATGTGAGTTTGAGGCTGAGCTGAGGGCCAGCCTGAACCACAAGGCGAGACCCTGTCTCAAAAAACCTAAAAAAAAAAAAAAAAATTGACTAAATGTTTAAATTCTCTTCTCTATTTATATATAAAATTTATGGGAATTTTAATAGATATCGTATTTAATATATATGTCAATTTTCCGAAACTGACAGTTTTATTAAGTTGAGACTTCCAATTTATGGACTTGATATGTCTCGGCATTTACTAAGATCTTTCTTCAGTGTGTATAGTTTTGGCATACAGCCCTGTACAAACATGGGGTTTTTTTATTTTTTTATTTTGCTATATAAATACTTCTTTGAGGAGTTACAGGTGATACTGTATTTTCAATTTTGATGCTCATTGTTAGTATATAGAGATAGAGCTGATGCTGTACTCTGTGAACCTGTTGAACTTACTCATCTGTTCTGGGAACATTTTTTTGAACCCCTAGAGATTTTCTACATAGTGATCATGTGACCTACATGTGAGGACAATTTTATTTCTTCTTTCTGCTCTGTGTTCCTTTCATTTAATTTTCTTGCCTATTATTCTGTCTAAAACTTCCAGTACTGTATTAAATAAAAATGATTAATGGGCTGGGCATAGTGGCTCACACCTGTAATCCCAGCACTCAGGAGGCAGAGACAGGAGGATTACTGTGAGTTCAAGGCTAGCTTGGGCATAGCGAATTCAGGGCCAGCCTGAAGTGTAGATGTGGGACCCTGTCTCAAAAACAAACTAAAAAAAAAAAAATTATTAATGAACATTAAAAAAAAAGAACTCATGAAGCTAGGCATGGTGGCATATACCTATATATAATCCCAGCAATTTGGAGCCTGAGGAAAGAGGATCATCACAAATTTAAAGCCAGCCTGGGTAATTATTGAGACCTTGTCTCAAACTAAAAATCAAACCGAGCTGTGGACATAGCTCAGTGGTAGAGTGCCAAGGGGTTCAACCCCAGTACTGCAAACACATGGGCAACACTTGGGCCGCCCTGCCCCTGGGGACGCGGTGCTCAGGGCCTGCCACTCTCTCTCATAAACAACAGCGTCTGTGTCTCTTGATGTCCCGGGTGGGGTGAGGACCGCAGTGTTTCCTCAGTTTTTCTCCTGTTCAATGAATCAATCAGGACAATTGGGGCATGTAAGATTATTGTTTACTTTAGGGCCGAAATAAGGAAAAAAACAAAAGAAGTGCGAAGGGAGAAAAAAGTGTTTCAAAGAAAAAAAGAAGATATGTCCTGCAAACAGAATAGACCACTGCAGCAACCAGAGGGCAGTGGCCCCAAAGTCACTGGCTGCCGATCCCTGTGGTCCCACTCGTCTCCTGCCAGAAGACTGGTATCCGGTGCCAGGTTTGGCGTGTTCCTGAGTCTGATTGGTGCGGTGCAGGGCTTGAGTGCAGCAGCTCTGTGCCAAGGTTAGCAAGTCTCTTGGTTGCTGGGTACTGCAGTGCCCAGCCGTTCGGCCAACTTGTTGTGCCTGGCTGCTGCGTGAAGACCAACCATGCTCAGATCCTGGGAAACAGAGTTTCTGAACTTCATTCCCCAGTGAAAGGAGGCTGCGCTGAATGCTGTGATGTGTGGCTTGTGTGTGTTGTGTTGGAGGACTGCTTTGGGCTTGGGGAGACTATGAGGAACAGACTCAGCCAAGAGAAAAAAAAAAACAGTTTATAATTATCACTGTGGTTACAAATTAGTACAAAGTTAGGAGCTTAAAAGCCCACAGATTTATTGACAGTTGTGGAAATCAGACCCCTGATATCAAGGTGTCCTGTGGGTTACAAGTCTTTCATGGATATTCCCCGGGAGAATCTGGTGGTATCTATCTTTTCTAGTTTTGAGCTCACTTGTCTTATTCATCTTGTGGCCCCTCAACAATCTCCACCATCTTTGAATTCAGCAAAGCAGTCTCTTCTTGTCTTCTTGTCTCTGTCCGTCTATGTCACTTTCTCATCTTCCTGTCCTCGCTGTATGGGGATTCAACCCAGGGCCTTCATGCTGAGCTTTATCGCCAGCTCTTTTTTATTTTTCATTTTGAGACAGGTCGCACTAAACTGCTAAGTAGCCCAAGCTGGCCTTGGACTTTGGATTGCTATTATTCGTTGTACCTTGTGGAGATGCAAGAGATTCTTGCAAATGAAGTTTGCCTTCTCAGTAAGTACTGAAGAGCATCAGATTTCTTCCCATCTTGTCTTTCTGCTCTAGTTTATGGTTCCAGAAATACTCAAAAATTAGTAAATATTCACAATATCATACATGACCAAGGCAATGTTTTACCTTTTCTTATTTTTATTTTGAGACAGAGTGTTGCTAAATCACTAACCTGCCAAGGTTGAGCTTGAATTGGAGACCTTCTTTCCCAAGCATCCAGTATCCTGGCATACAGGATACATCATACATCACCACCTCTGGCTATATTATTTTAAAATTCTCATGTGTGTATTTATAGCATGCATGATTCTTTGCAATTTAGCTACTACACATATCATTATTTTAAACTTTAAAAATTTAATAAAATGTTTAGTTTGTTTCAATAATTTTGTCTAAATGCTTGATATTCCTTAATTATAATTTAATTTTACCTCCTAATATTTTAGCTCCTTTTTTTTTTTTTTTTTTTTTTTTTTTTTTTTTTTTTTTTTTTTTTTTTTTTTTTTTTTTTTTTTT
>PVIR01010732.1:0-30612 GCA_004026965.1 Petromus typicus | reverse complement strand
TTGCCTCACATTCGGGAGTGCTGGGATTACAATTGTGCACCACCACAACCAGCTTCACTCTCTCTTTCTCTCTGATGGTACTGGGGATGGAACTCAGGACTCTGTGCTTGCAAGGGTAAAGTGATTAGCACTGAGTTAAATCCTTGCCCCCCAAATTACCTTTGTTTTTATTTGTTTGCTTGAGACTGGGTATGTCTCTGTGTAGCCCAGGCTGGCCTCTAACTTGTAGCAATTCTCCTACCTCTGCTTCCAAAGTCTGGGATTCCTCTCTCTTGTTTTGAATAGATCTTTTAAAATATGCTATTTGCCAGGCAAGGTAGCACATGTTTTTATCCTAGCATGAAAGAGGCTGAGCCAGGTAGACTGCCTCAAGTTTGAGAGTAGCCTGGGTTACGCAGTGAATTCAAGACCAGCCTGAACTATATGGTGAGACTTTGCAAAAGAGAAAGAAAGAAGGAAAGGAAGGAAGGAAAGAAGGAAGAGAGAGAGAGAGAGAGAGAAGAAAGAAAGATATTTGATCAGAGGCCAATTTCTTCTGACTGCCTAGAAAGAGGAACAACAGACAGGGCAGAAGAAAAACAAAAGACGATAGAAACTTGCATAATTGTAAAGCACGTGGGGACCAAGAGGTCCGTGCTTCAGAGTGGGCAAAGACAAGACTCTCTCTTCTAGCCAGTATTTATTGGGTGCACACAGCAAAGGCAAGGAGCACGGAGTGGCTTAGGGGTGACAGTGACCTTATGTTTGATCTTATGAAAATCCCCATTTCATGCTGGTGACGGCGGAAAAGAGAGCATTTTCCAGACTGAGGTGGGATGGCTGAGCTGGGAAGGGGCTCATCTCTGCCCAGGTGAGGCCTTCCTCTTTTGTTTTACTGCTGGCTTCTCAGCTAATGTAATCTTGCCTCTGAGCACTACAGAATCGCAAACCATTGAGTCCTCAGCTGTGACCAGAGGCAAAAGGAGTTATGTTTCCATGCCATAGCTGGCTCTCAAACTTTTACCATGGACATGTGGGAGAGGAGTGTTTTTGCTGATGCAAACATTGCAGGCAGGAGGGTAAAGTGATTAGGAAGAGAATGAGGTGAGACAGGAGAGGATGCTGGGAAACTGAGGGATTTGGTTCATGGACATCACTGACTTACTCATGGGTCTAGAACAAAGAACTGGACAATGGGAATCAGTGCTGGTCTGGCAAAGTGGCCTGTGCCTGCAAGCCCAGCTCTCAGGGCGTTGATGCAAGAGGATCACTGTGCATTCAAGGCCAGCCTGGGCTACATAGTGAGTTCAAGGACAGCCTGAACCACTTAGCAAGACTTTGTCTCAAAAAAAAGAAAATAATAGTGAAACGAAGAGGACAGCATTCACAAATAAGAGGCCTGCAGCCTTCTCAGCTCTTCGGCCCAGTGGTCAGAGCAGCTCATCCAGGCCGGGCATAGGGCTACTGAAACCACCAAACCACGGGAGACTGGGCAAGGAGGAGGTTGGCCCTGAAGATAGTGGGAGGCTGCTGTGGGAAATGACCCTGAAGGAGGCCTCCCACTCCACTGTCCCCTTTGTCTCATTGGGTTTCCAGGATTTGGGGTCTGGGACCTGCTCTGAGTCAGGAAAGATCATTTCTCATCCTTCGGCTAAAGTGAGGGAGGGACCCTTGCTGGTTCTTTTTCGTCCTGGATTTCTGGGGGTGGGGAGCAGAGACACGCTCCTGTGGGCCCTGATCACGTGGAGGAGGAGCACAGCTCTCCTAGCTTGCGCTGAAGGCATTTCAGCTCAGCTTCATGTCTAAGTAGCGTTTTCCGGCTGTTCAGAAGGGAGTGTGTCTCTCCTCCAACTTCGAGGCAGTGAGGTGGGGTGGGGCTGGAAGTACAGCTTTGGAGAGACCTTTTGTGATGCAAAAAAATAGGATTGGAAAGAAGGAAGGAAGGAAGGAAGGGAGGGAGGGAGGGAGGAGCGAAGTATGGGACTCCCCTCTCTGGTCTCACTTCTGACTAACCTATCCTTCTTCTCATTTAGGCCCCTGAACAGACTACGAATGTTCTAGAAATTTGTGCATGGAGACAAAATGGGGTCACCAGATGGCTGGCCCCCCACAGAGATCTGCATGGTGTCAACTCACCTCAGAGCTTAGTCTGAGTGAGCTCAGCCTCGCCAGGCTCAAGACCTGAGTCAACAACACACACGAGTGGGCCAGCTTTCTGGGGCTGACTCCCTAAGCCAGCTCTGGAACACTGCTCCCTACAGTGACCTTTTCGATCCCCTAGCCATACGCTTCTTCTCAGCTAAGCTGTGACCTTCCCTCCCCTTTGGATGGCTGGACAATGAGGCACCTTTGAGCTCTGGGAACCACTCCAGGGAAGGCTAAAAACAGAAGGTCAAGGACTGAGGCCAGATTGTCTCTTCCCTCACTGGGGACTAAGTTTTCCCAGACTGAGATATGCCTGCTCCCTGCAGGTAGCCCCGGGGCACATGTGAGGTCACTGTCACCTTCATATATATCCCCATGCCCTAGGAGTGCATCAGTAAAAACAAAACACCATGACAGGCTGAGACAGAACATGCAGAATAAAGCTTTTTTTTTCTCTTTTTATTAAACAAAACAAAAAATGGGGGGGACCCTAAAAACTACATAGCTGACTTTGCTGGCAGATAAAACACTGCCCAGGGAGTTAGCCACGAATCTAAGGACATTCTGGGGGTATAGTGGTACAGTGGCTTAGGTAGGAAAGTCAGCTGTGTCCACATTTGGAACAGTGTGAAACGCCAACACCTGCAGGACCAGACTATTAGTAAAGCAAACGCAAGTGACTGCACACGTCAGTGAAATAATCAAACTTGCTCGCTGCTCAGCTTCATTTGGAAGAGGAAGACTTTAGGCAGTCAGAGAAGGCTGTCTGATGCGTCACTCCATGCAGCAAGAATACTGCTTGTTCATCTTGATCACTTAAATTCAGATGTAACAATCAAAATTCAGGAAGTCTCTTTTGATTGACAATGTAGGTTATTCTGGGTGTTTCTGGTTTTGTTTTTAATTCTGTGGGTTGTGTTTAAACTATCCAAAGGTATATTTCTAATGATGAGATACTAAGTGGTATCGCAGAGTTGTCACTTTATTGACTGTGTACGACTGTCCCATGCAGTTTACAATGCCAACCTTGTATGGCTTCAGGTGCTAGAATTAAAATTCATCTTTTATCACACACACAAAAAAATCAGGAAGTCTTGATTTGGAAAGAGCTCTCTCCCCTGCATTCTCCAACGTTAGGTGCCACAAAATTCTGGGTGTTGTTGATTTTTATTTAACAATACTATCTTATGTTTATTTATTTATTTTTGTAAGACAGAGTCTCACTATGTAGTTCAGCCTGGCCTGTAACTCACTATGTAGCCCAGATTGTCCTTAAATTCATAGCAATTGTCCTGCTTCAGCCTCCTGAGTGCTGGGTTACAGGTATACACCAGAATACCCCTTATATTTACTTTTTTTTTTTTTTTTTTGGTGGAGAAGCCTTACCTTATATTTACTTTTTCTAGGAGAGGTAAACTTACCATAACTGGGTCTTTTTTTGTTTGTTTGTTTAAGAAAAATCAGTTGTTATTTGTCTCTTTTCCTGAATTCCCTATTCACACTCACTTTCTTATTTGCAAGCACTTCCTACCCACCTAGAATAGCACCATCTTGTCATATGTATTGCAAATACATTTTCCTGGTTTGTGCATTGTTTCTTAACTTTCTCTGTCATGTCTCCAAGTCACATCATATGATAGGAATGAATGAGGTCACCCTGACAGTAATGCCAGAATCTCATTAATTAATTTTAATAAGCATCTAATTTACTGTTCATAATCAACATTTACTGAGCATGTACTAAAGGCTTGATGTGCCATTAATTCTTAGAATCACCCTATAAAATGGGTACTGTTATTATTTCCATTTTGTACATCAAGAAATCGAAAGAGAGGGTAATTGTCCAGTTACACATCCTAGTAAGGGATGGAATGTGGGTCTAGAATCCAGACTTGTCCAACTTCAAGTCCTTGGTTCCAACCCTCCACTATCAAATATAGTAGCCACCTGTAGCCACTGATCACGTGAAATGTGGCCAGCCTGATTTCAGACACCACATGTAAAAAAAAAAAGTAAGGCTGAGTATGGTTGTGCCCTCCTGAAATCGCAGCTACATGGGAGTTTGAGCAGGAGGATTCCAAGTGTGAACCTACTTCAGGCAACTCAACAAAATCCGTTCTCAAAATAAAACTGAAAGGGGCTGAGGATGTAGCTTAGTGGTAGCTGACTTGCCTTCATGTGGGTAAAGCACTGTGTTCAATCCCCAGAACTGCAGAAATAAATAACATCTGAATTACACGTTGAAGTAATATTTTGGTTACACTAAGTTTAGTAAAATATTTTATTTCCTTCAAATATTGCTGCTAGAAAATTTTAAATATGATTCATATTACATTTCTACCAACACCTTTCTAACTACTTTCAAAGTTCTTTTTTTTTTCTTTTTCTTTTTTTGAGACAGGGTCTCGCTTTGTAGTTCAGGCTGGCCCTGGGCTCAGCCTCAAACTCACATCACAGCAATCCTCCTGCCTCTGCCTCACGAGTACTGGGATTACAGGCATAAGCCACCTCGCCCGGCATTGCAGTCTGTGGTTACTGGGGATCAAATTCGGGACCTTGCACTTGCCAGGCAGAGGCCGGAACCACTGAGCTAAAGTTCCTTTTTATTATTTATTTGATCCATGCCACTGAACTAAATCCCTGGTCCTCCTTTTTATTTATTTTTGGTTTTTTTGGAGACAAGGTCTCACTATCATTCATACTGGCTCTGTACTCACTATGTCACCCAGGCAATCTTCCTGTGTTGGCTCCTTTTTAACTTGAGCTAAAGCTTCCAGTTATTTTTTTCTCTCCTGTTTTTACATGCATTGAAATCACCCAAGCAAGGCTCGTGGTATACCTCAGTGGTCAGACCCCTGGGTTGGGTCTTCCACACTCCAAAAAACACAGCCAAAAGCAGCATTTTGAAGTCCTCTCTGGGCTTTACTTTCTTGAGTAGTCTTGGTTTTCTCTTCCCTACCCCTCAAAGAGCCAACATAGCCCTCCTGGGGAGCTACAGATGTCCAAAAAGGTGATTTCCCCCTCTTCAGTTCAGTGATGGAGGCAAGGGTGCTGCGGAGAGAATGAGGAGTTATTCTAATACGCCCCAGGGGTGAAGGGAGATCTGCAGTGGGATGGTGGTCTGGAGTGGGATGGTGGTCGTGGGTGAACAATCACATGGATATGCTTAATGCCAGCAATGAACTCTTAAACTTGGTTAAGGGCTGTGAATGTAACTCGGTGGCAGAGTTCCTCTGGCAGAGTTCCTCGGGCAGAGTTTACTCTTTCGTGGCCGTGCAAACACACACACACACACACACACACACACACACACACATCCAGTACACAAACATTTATGCATATTTTACAACAGTAACTTAAAAAATATCAGTGACTGGGCCAGGGATTTAGCTCAGTGGTTCTGGCACCTGCCTTGCAAGCTCAAAGTCCTGAGTTCAATCCTCCGTCCCACATATAATAAAGCCAGGCATGGTGACTCATACCCACCAGCAACCAATCAGTACCACATAGCACAGTGCAGAGCATGGTAGTTCATGCCTGTACTCCCAGCACTCGGGAGGCTGAGGCAGGAGGATTGCTGTGAGTTGCAGGCTTGCCTGGTCTACATAGTGAGCTCAGGGCCAGTCTGAACCACAAAACCAGACCTTGTCTTAAAAAAAAAAAAAAAAAAAAAAATCAGTGACATTCTCGTATACGCCAGAACACGAACTCTAGAAACATTCAACTAAGCAAAACAGGGCCTGACACAAAAGGATAAATTCTAAATGATCCCACTCACAAAAATATCTAGACTAGGCAAATTCCCAGAGGCAGAGAGTAGATCCGAAGTTACTGGGGGCGGAAGGCAGGGAAGGGAAAAAGAAAAGCTAAGAGTAGGACGAGAACGGCTGCGCTGAGCAGCAGAGAGGCGAGCGTGGGCGCGGGGCAGCCAGGGGCCAGGGCCGGGGACGCGCGGCCGCGCTCCCGGAGCGCAGGCGGCTTTGTCCCTGCCGCGCGCCCCCGCGCCGTCCCGGCAGAACAAAGAGCTCGGAGGAGCTTGCGCAGGGCGCCGCGCCGCGCCGACGCCCCAGCCTCGCCACCTTCCGGGCCCGGGCCCTGGGAGGGTGGGTCTGGGTTTGCACTGCTCTGTTTGCTCCACAGTATGATTTCCTCCTCCTTCCACCCCGATCTGAAGTAGCAGAAGTACATACTTCCTGAATTCCTCCCATGCCCACGTAAAAACCACGCGCAAACACACACAGGGTTTGCTTTTGTTTTCCGAAATAGCATCGACCAGGAGGCGCCTCCCTGCGCCTCGCGTTTCTGGGTCACCGTGGAAACCTGCGTCTCGGCGTCGCTCTGCTAATGGCGGAGCCTTAACCCCGACGCGGAGGCCGCTCGGCTCCGCTCACTTAGAGTCCTTTGTTTCCTGCGTTTGGCGGCGATGAATGCTCAGCCCTAGCGCGAGGACAATGCCTTTTTTCCCAGTCGGGTCAGAACGCCCGTCTCCTGCCTGACCGGCGGGTGGCAGTGGCCCCGCGGTGGTGCTCGCTCTCCGAGATGGCGCCCCGGCACGGCGCCTGCCGCCCCAGCCCGGCCCTGCGCAGCATCGGGCCCAGACCGTGCGGCTCTCGGTCTTGGCCCCTCCTTCTCGGCTTCGTTTCCTCCAGTTGCCCGATCCCCCATCCAGCGGAGAGAACCTGCTGCTGCCGAGGGTTACTGTCCTCTTTCTCTCCTTCGCCTTCCTACAGTGCTTGAGCAGCTTTTCCCGGTTGTTTTGCTATTGCACGCCCACGACTCACAATCCAAAGATGTGAGAGAAGAGAGGGACAGGCCCGGATCCCTTTCGCTAACCACCCACTTCCCTCCTCATGGCCGCCTACTGTTGCCTGTTTGTTGTGTGTTTTTCTGGAAAAATTATAGCTATGCATTTATATTCCTAGGCGGTAGCATCAAAGGCACAGGCTGTTCTGCACACCGCAGAGCTTCTCGGAAGGGTTCCTGCTCCCTCTGGCTCCTCACCCGCTTCTCCATTCCCTGCTGCAGTCCTCACACCCCTGGAGCTGCTCTCTGAGGGGCTGGACCCTCCCAGAAGGTTCTGGGTCTGATCAGCTTGCCGGCCAGACCATGCGACCTTCCTGACCTTTGCCATATCCCTACAGTTCCTCTTTTGCATCCACCTTCTTTGGGGGCCTGTTTATGTTAGGCCACTCCAGCAGCTTCCAGGCTGCCCCCTCCCAAGCGTCTATTATGATCCCTCCTTTAGCCTTCATTTCAGGAGATGGTTAAGGTGACCAGAGGCCAGAGTTAGGACCTGGACCCCGCACTTTCTTGAGCAAACTGCCCCTGGTCTCTGGTTACCTCCAGGATGATCTCCAGGCCCTGCGGGCTAGAGCCCGTCTGAGGCTATAATTGCAGTTCCATATTTCCCCACAGCCCCACCCACCCCAGCTCCCTGAACAGCGGGCTCCCCTATAGGCCAGCTCCTTCCCGCTTCCTGCACCTCGGAAAAGCCTTCCTCAATCTGAATGCAAAGTTCCTCTCTTCCCTGAGGCCCTGAGTTGGCGGTTTCTCCCTGAAGCTTTCTGCATGTTCTGTGGTGGCAGGAACGATTCTGTCCTGGCAGAGCCACTGTCTGTTGCACTTTATGTGTTGTAACTGACCATGTACCTGTGGAGCTGCTCCATGCCTATCCTGCTGCCGACACCCATCTATCCTGCACCCTTAGCACAGTGCTTTGCACAAAGGAGACGATGTGGTTGTGGCAGTCCCAAGACCTGGGCCCGAGTCCTTGCAGTGATAGTAAATGTGTTACGAGCTTTTCTAAGCCTCAATCCCCGAAATGTAAAATGGGATAACAACCTGTTTCATGGTGTGGGTGTGTTGATTAGATGAGACAATATTTACAAAAAGCCAGCTGTAGGATATATGCTATTAGAAGCCTCTGGGAGGCTGAGGCGGGAGAATTGTAAATTTAAGTCCAGGCAGGGCACTTGAGAACCTGTCTCAAAAACCAAAAAGTGTATGTATGTATATATATGTATATAAGTATATATGTATATATGTGTATATATATACACACACACACACATACCTACACATACATACATATATGGGCCAGGGATCAGTGGTTCTGCCACCTTCCTGGTAAGCGCAAGGTCCTTAGTTTTATCCCCATACAACAATGCTGGGTGTGGTGACTCACATCCACCGCAATCAGTACCACATAACACAGTGCCAGGCGTGTTGGTTCACACCTGTAATCCCAGCACTAGGAGGCAAAGGCAGAAGGATTGCTGTAAATTTGAGGCTCACCTGGGCTACACAGTGAGCTCAAGGCTAGCCTGAACTACAAAGCAAGACCCTGTCTAAAAAAAAAAAAAACAGGTAAAGTTAAACAACCAAATGAGAATGTTAATTAAAAATTGATTTCCCCCCCAAAAAAAGCATAAGAAACATATTTCCACTAATAAGGCAAAAGGATTTTGGTTAATAATGCAAAGCTCTGGGCTTGGGATTTAGCTCAGTGGTTCTGGTTGCTGCCTTGAAAGTCCAAAGTCCTGTGTTTGATCCCTGTAACCACATACAACAATACCAGGGTGGCTCTCAGGAGGCAGACGCTTTCTATGAGTTTGAGGCTTGCCTGGACTACATATTGAACTTAGGGCCAACCTGAACTACAAAGTGAGACCCTGTCTCAAATAAATAAATCAATAGTAAAAAGGGCAATAGATGTAGTATGGCTACCAACTAATAAATAATAATACAGAAAGTACTTTGTGAACTATAAAACTATTTACAGGGCCAGGGATTTAGCTCAGTGGTTCTAGTGCCTGTCTTGCAAGCACAAGGGCCCGGGTTCGATCCTGCTTTAACCACATACAATACTGGGTGTGGAGACTCCCGCCCAGCAGCAATCAGTACCACATATCACAGTGCCGGGCGTGGTGGCTCACGCCTGTAATCCCAGCACTCGGGAGGCAGAGGCAGGAGGACTGCTGTGATGTGAGTTTGAGGCTGAGCTCGGGGCCAGCCTGAACTACAAAGTGAGACCCTATCTCAAAAATACCTGTTTACAGACATAGTTTTACTGAATGATTGACCGTGGCAAGAGTGACTGGCTTTCCGAATTATTTTAGAAAGCTGGAAATGCGGAAAACGAATTATTTCTCTTGGTTACTCAAAATGTGTGGATTGATTCGTAACTACCCCTTTAAATGAGTTACCTAGCTGGGGCTGATGGCTGATGCCTGTAATCTTAGCATTTTGGCAGTCTGAGGAGGCAGGAGATTGGTCTGAAAAACTTGGCAACGTAGAGCCTGGGTGCCAAGGTTGTGGGTTCAGTCCTCACTACCACCAAGAAACAAATCCAAGGGCCGGGGAGTTAGCTCAGTGGTTCCGGCGCCTGTCTTGCAAGCGCAAGGGCCCGGGTTCAATTCCCCGGTTACCACATAACAATACTGGGTGTGGAGACCCACACCCAGCAGCAACCAGTACCACATACCACAGTGCCGGGCGTGGTGGCTCACGCCTGTAATCCCAGCACTCGGGAGGCAGAGGCAGGAGGATTGTGATGTGAGTTTGAGGCTGAGCTCAGGGCCAGCCTCAACCACAAAAGCGAGACCCTGTCTCAAAAAACCTAAAAAAAAAAAAAAAGAAAGAAAAGAAACAAATCCAAGAGCTGGGGATTTAGCTCAGTGATTCCGGTGCCTGAGTTGTAAGCGCAAGGACCCACATTAGATCCCCAGTAACCACATACAACAATACTGGGCATGGAGACTCACGCCCACCAGGAATGGTACCACATACCACTGGGCCTGTCGTGGTGGCTCACATCTGTAATTCCAGCAATTGGTAGGTAGGGGCAGGAGGACTGCTATGAGTTCAAGGCTCACTTGGACTGGGCCAGCCTGAACTACAGAGTGAGAACTTATCTCAAAAAAACTAAAAAAAAAAAGAAACAAATTCAAGTCCTGCTTGGTTAATTTAGTAAGATGCTATCTCAAGATAGAGCTGGGGCGCCGGGGAGTTAGCTCAGTGGTTCTGGTGCCTGTCTTGCAAGCACAAGGACCTGGGTTCGATTCCCCAGTATTCCACATACAATACTGGGCGTGGAGACTCACGCCCAGCAGCAATTAGCACCACATAGCACAGTGCCAGGCATGGTGGCTCATACCTGTAATCCCAGCACTGGGGAGGCAGAGGCAGGAGGATTGCTGTGATGTGAGTTGGAGGCTGAGCTCAGGGCCAACCTGAACTACAAAGCAAGACCCTGTCTCAAAAACAAAACAAACAAACAAACAAACAAAAAACCAGAAAAAGATAGATAGAGGTAGGATATAGATCAATGGCAGAAACCACTGGCTTTTTCTTGATACTAGGGATCAAACCCAGAACCTTGTGCTTACAAGGCAGACACTGAAACCACTGAGCTAAATCCCTGGTCCAAGCACCCCTGGTTTGATTAACAATACCACACACACAAATCAATTAGCAAATGGTTTTAAATATATTAGTAAAAGCTACAAATAACCTAACTGCTGAACAACAAGGAATTGATTAAATTATGATTTGTGGGAATAATACATTGTCATCAGAAGTACAAAATACTGCATATTTTGGGGGACACTGAGACAAGGTTTCACTAGATAGTTAGACTGGCCTTGAACTCACTATGTAGCCCAGGCTGGCCTCAAAACATGGCAATCCTCCTGCTTCAGCCTCCTGAGTGCTGGGGATTACAGGTGTATGCTACCAGGCCTGGCTGTGAAATATTTTTGAGGACTATTAAATGACATGAGAAGCAGTTATAGCATAAAAACTTTAAAAAGCAGGATATTAAATAGTTTTTGTAGAGAGGTATAAGTAGTGAAGACACTTTCCCCAGCATTCTCATGGCTTTTTATTAAGCCTCCAAATGGGTGCCTAGTGCCAAAGAGCTCGGGACACATGCCAGGGCCTGAGTCTTACACAAATAGCTCCCTCCCTGCCTCTCAAGAGCCAAAGCTTCAGACAGATGAACCAGGAGCCCAGCGCCCCCAGGGAGCCGCGGCTGTCCCAGATCTGATGGCATCTTTGGCCTGCCTCTCTGTGCCCCTGGCCTGACATTCTAGGTCTTCCCTACTATTCACCCAGCTGGACTGTGGGCCCCCAATCCAACCTCAGGTCCTGCTTCAGTAATGTGTCCAGATTGGGTTAAGAGAAGGGGCCTCTCCAGCCAAAAGACAGGCTGCAGCTACAAACACCTAAGAACAAAGCTCCAAGAGGCCTGTGGCTGCGGCAGAAGGCAAAGTAAGCTACCATAGGTGCTTCGGGAAACATCAGGGGTCCGGAGAGATGGCAGCGCTTATGAGGGTGTGAAGAGAGGGTAGGGATTTTACAGCTGGAGGTATTGCAGTAAAGTCATATAATGGTGGTCTGTGGATTTTGCTTAGTGGCACCACGCCTACCTTGCAAGCATAAGGGCCAGAGTTTGATCCCGTGTACTTCCAAAAAAAAAAAAAAATCATATAATTCTTGTCTTACATTTCATACTACAGGAGAAGAGAGGATTTTTTTTAAAATTTAAAATATGTTTTCCTTCCCTTATTAAAACTTTTAGAGCTGGAAATATAGCCCAGTGGTAAAATATTCAACCAGTGCATGTAAGGCCCTAGGTTTGACACCCAAAATCACATACCCACGCAAACAAAAACTTTTATTGTAGAAAACGTGGAAAATACAGACAAGAAAAAGCATATCTTGGGCCAGGGATATAGCTCAGTGGTTCCAGCACCTGTCTTGCAAGCACAAGGACCCGGGTTCGATCACTGGTAACCACATAACAATACTGGGTGTGGAGACTCACCCCAGCAGCAATCAGTACCACATACCTCAGTGCCGTGGTGGCTCACGCCTGTAATCCCAGCACTCGGGAGGCAGAGGCAGGAAGATTGCTGATGTGAGTTTGAGGCTGAGCTAGGGCCAGCCTGAACTATAAAGCGAGACCCTGTCTCAAAAAAAAAAAAAAAAAAACTTTTCTCAAAATTAAAATCAATAGGGCCGGGGAGTTAGCTCAGTGGTTCCGGCGCCTGTCTTGCAAGTGCAAGGGCCCGGGTTCGATTCCCCGGTTACCACATAACAATACTGGGTGTGGAGACCCCACGCCCAGCAGCAGCCAGTACCACATACCACAGTGCCGGGCGTGGTGGCTCACGCCTGTAATCCCAGCACTCGGGAGGCAGAGACAGGAGGATTGTGATGTGAGTTTGAGGCTGAGCTCAGGGCCAGCCTGAACCACAAAAGCGAGACCCTGTCTCAAAAAGCCTAAAAAAAAAAAAAAAAAAAAAATTAAAATCAATAAATTAAATTTAAAAATTTTTTAAAGTCTGAGGATGTAAGTCAGTATACATTTTGAAACATCTTTCTTTTTTAGTTTTTAATTTTCTTTATGCCTTTCACAGAAAATTTGGAAATACTTATACTATCAGGTTTCTAAACTGTTACTATTGTTGTTGTTTGATAGATATAAGGTCCCTCTGTATAGCCTAGACTAGTGTCAAACTTGTGGCAGTTCTCCTGCCTCAGCCTCCCTGATGCTAAGAGTACAGGGTGTGCTGCCATGTCCAGCTTCTAAATTTTTTCCTTTGCAGCTTTCGGTTTTGGTTTCATGTTTCTAGGTGGCAAGTTTTAAATAGACCCCATGATATTCCCTGACAGCTGAGACCTAATATTAATTGGAGGGGGTTGTAGACATAGGATATTTTTTCTGCCCACCTATCTAGCTAGTGGCTTTTACCTCCATTTCTCTTTTTTTTTTTTTTACTGTGATTATAAGATACATTTTTATATTGCAAATAACTACACAAATAATACTGTTTTAAAATATTTCATGAAACATTGCTTATTCTACCTCTATGTGATAGTCTGAAATTCCTAAGTAAGAAAGTCAAACAGAGTAATTTTATTCTTTTTTTTTTTTTTTAATAGAGGCTGGTTTATGGCTAGGAGCTCAAGTGCATGTTTAGCATGCGTGAAGCCCTGGTTTAATCCCCAGCCCCAAGGGGAAAAAGTGTTGGTTTTGACCCAATTATTAAATTAATTTAATAATTATTAAATAATAATTTAAATTAATTTAATAATCCATCAAGAGGATCTTAACTGAGTTTGAAAACCCAGGTCAAGGCTGTGAAGAGGCTGACTTTTGCTCTCTCCAGTCCTGCCTGCTTTCACGCCGCTGTCACTTGGCCCACTGCAGAGCACAATGGAGAGGTCAAACAGCCATAAATCCACGGAGGGCACCAAAGGCTTGTGTCTGGCCACTCAGGCTGAACTAAGCTTTGATTGACATTTAACAGGCCAGAGCCCAAAGTTGGGCTTTGAATTTCAGTCCTGAGCTTGAGCAAAGTTCCTTCCAGTCACATAGCCCTGAAATCCTCACCTTTACTCTCCTCACTTTAATGCACTACTAGAAAACTCCTCTTGTCCACTGCATGGCCCGAGGCTTAGCACCAAATGGTCACTAGGATCTGCCCCAGCTCAGTGCTTCTTGCAATGAGAGCCCAAGAAAGGAGTGACTCTGGTTTCTTGGACAGAGAAACTCTAATCTGGTGCATACATGTGGACTGGCATGGGGAAGCCAGCCTTGCCCTAGGAGGGCAGAGAATAATGAGGTGGTTTATTTTCAATAAAAAGCCTGATGCCACTCACTGGCTTGCACTGATTCTTGCTTTGATGATGCAAATTTAAATGGAGGTAATTTTCCAAAAGAAAATATTTAATTGGAAAGCAAGGGAAAATGGTAAAGTGGGTGTGATGGTATACACCTGTATTCCTAAGGCTCAGAAGGCTGAGGCAGGAGAATCACTTTAAGTTTGAGGTCAACTTGAACTACACAGTGAGTTTAAATCCAGTCTGAACTATTTAACAAGACTCTCAAAACAAAGCCAGAGAAAGTGGTAAGAAACTTTAGCCTGAGGAGCCAATGAATATCAAGCTGGACACTTTGTTGAACAAAAAGACCGAAAGAGAAGCTAGGGAAAGGACTGGAGCTGGTGGAAGTGGAGGGGCTTGCTCTGAGGAGGTCTCCGGTTGGCTTGTTGACAAAAGAGCAGAGGGCAGTGCTCTGAGATTCAGGGGTGGGCTGGGGGCTGGTTGATCATTACCTCAGCCCTGAATTCCTAACCGGGAATCCTTAGGACTTGAGGGGTAGTTTGGCTGCTGTGGGGCAGTTGCATCCTTGGGTGGGTGGGGGTCCTGCATATAAGAACCCAAGTGATTACAGCTTCGAGACAAAGGCTGGAGACTTCTAGATATCTTGGGGCCATAACTGCTATAAACTTGGTGGTAATTGGATTCCTGCAAATCCTGAAAACTAGTTACTCTTATCTTGGTGTCCTCCATTCTGAAAGGGAATGAAATAGGTTAGATAAATTGATAGCTTAGAAATCTTGTATTGTCAACTTTTCCTCAGTGGTTACCGTATCTATATCCAAAGTTTTACAGTAACAAAGGGTCTGAAATAAAGGTCAAACTTTGCTTTTTAAAAAAATTAATTGATTTTATTGGTAAATTTTATATAGCTTTGATTTGCTTTTAATTACCTGTTGGGTATCGATCTGTAGGCCCAAAGTGAAGAGTCACACTGAAACCTGCTTTCAAATCCCTGATCGTCCCAGAAGAAAACACAAATCATGCTTTAATGAGAAACAGCTTAAGGGCTTAGTACTTCATCTGTCCTCGCCCTATGATGGTCTCTGTCTGTGTCGACCTAACATAAAGAAGTGAGGAATCCTTTAGCAAGTAATCAGAAGACGCATCAACGTAGAACCGAGATCTAAAGACTTCAGTTCAAAAGTCACTGGTCTCTCTGAGATCTCCCAATCTTCCCCTCACCTCAGGACTGAGGACTGAACCTAAAACTACCTCCCCAGTTCTTTTTCTTTTTATTTTTTTACTCTGAGACAGCATCTCACTAAATTGTCCAGGTCAGCTTAGGATTTTTCCTGCCTCGGCCTCCAGAGTAGCTGGGATCACAGGCCTGGGCTAACATGTCCAGCAACTTATGACATTCTAGGCCAAGTCAAAATTCCTCTGTGCCTCATTTTGTCATCCAAAAATGGTTATAATAATAGCAATTTCTTAAGGGTTGTAGAGAAAGGGAGTTGAAATCCACAGCAGAACAGTATTTAGCAGTTGCAGTTTGACTTTGTATTGAGGTCTTTCTGATTTTGAAAAGCTGTTGAATTATACTAACTGAATATGGATAATGCTTTGTACCTATACTTTAACTACAGTTACAGTTAATGGTTCTATCAGTGTTGTTTTTTTTTTTTTTTTTCTTGAGACAGTCACATTATAAACCGCAGGCTGGTCTTGAACTCCCAGGGATACTCCTGCCTCAGCCTCCCTACAGCTGGGATTACAGGCGTTGCCATTATGCCCAGCATTGGTTATGTCTTGAAAGGTGTTCTAGAATTTAGGCCAGGCACCTCCAGTGATTGCTATTTTTAGGGCCCATGATGTGTGTGAATCCAAACATAACTGAACCGCGTCAAATGCACAGCATATATTTTCATTTCCTTTCTCACGGAGCACTTACATATTATGTCCCCTGCCCTGAGCAGCCTTTTACCCACCAAACATGCCAGGTGCCTTGGAAGAGAAGCTCTAAAGCCGAAAGCTGGGCGTAGGAAAGATGACTTCTAGCCCTTCCGGGTTAGAGCGAGGTCAAAATGGCAGAGACCCCGAGCAACCCCCAATAACGGTGAGACTGTAAAAGCTCAGGCGGAGTTTATAGCTCAGAACCTTTCCAGGAGGCCTTCTCTAGGGTGACAGGGCGCTCGTGTTGCCCTTCTCCTTCCCCAGGACAACGCCTGCATGGGGCTCGGGCGGGGGCTTGCCCGGCGCTCTAGGGGTTTCCTTTGTCTCAGAAGAGCTGCTGCACCCTGCTCGACTGGCAGAGCTGAGGGAACCGCAGTCCCCAGCCCCAGCAGGCAAGCCAGACTGTCTCCTGGGCATCTGAAGCCTGAACAGAGACTGTCTGAGCCTGGCAAGCTGAGCAGTGTCACTTGAGCCGTGGAGTTGTAGAGAGAAGGTCCCCTGGCTGCCATCGCTGCCTGCCTGCAGCAGTTTGTTCGCTTTGCCGCTGTCCCTGGGCTGAACGGGTCTCTTCCCAAGTCCTTTTCCGACTGAGTGGTCAGAATTGCGGGGGTGGGGGATGGGGGTGGAGAGCGACCCAAGCAAGCCAGGAATAGTTTTGAATCTTGAGTTTCACCTGGCCTGCTGTGGAAGCTTATGCAAGCTCCCAGAGCCTTCATTTCCTTGACTGTAAAGGTGGGGTCACCTATCTCAGAAAGTTGGTTTGCTGATAAATGACATTTCTTGTGATCACTCAGTGGCTACTTATTTCCAAGTAGCAGCTGTGTGACAAATACCTGAGACCTCCAGAGATTCGCGACGTAAGAATTCTATACAATTAGTACGTTAAAAAAAAAAAAAAGACTACCATCCTTTCTTTTTTGCATTTTTTTTTTTTTTTTTTTTTTTTTTTTTTTTTTTTTTTTTTTTTTTTTTTTTTTTTTTTTTTTTTTTTTTTTTTTTTTTTTTGAGACAGGGTCTCAGCATTGTTATGTGGTTACCAGGATCAAACTCTGGTCCTTGCGCTTGCAAGACAGGTGTGAGAACCACTGAGCTAAATCCCTGGCCCTCTTTTCCATGTATTTCTAAGAATAAGACATTTAATTCTTTTCTCTTTTTGTTTTTTGTAAGTGGAAATCAGGTCTTCATGCCTGCAAGGTAAGTACTTGACCCTTGAAGTGTAAATTAATGCAAAACACTGTGGAAATCAGTATGGAGATTCTTCAAAAATTTAAAACTAGAGGGCCGGGAAGTTAGCTCAGTGGTTCCGGCGCCTGTCTTGCAAGCGCAAGGACCCGGGTTCGATTCCCCGGTAACCACATACAATACTGGGTGTGGAGACCCAGTACCACATACCACAGCGCTGGGCGTGGTGGCTCACGCCTGTAATCCCAGCACTCGGGAGGCAGAGGCAGGAGGATTGTGATGTGAGTTTGAGGCTGAGCTCAGGGCCAGCCTGAACCACAAAGCGAGACCCTGTCTCAAAAAACCTTAAAAAAAAAAAAAGTGGTATATACACACAAAAGAGTACTATTCTGCCATAAAGGATAGATTTAAGTCATTTGTAGGGAAACGGACTTCAATACCATAATGTTAAGTGAAATAAATCAGACACACAGACTTAAAATATCACATGGTTTCTCTCAAATGAGAAATCCAAAATATAAATAAAGAACAAAATAGAAAATACTGTAATAAGAATTGGAAACAGATTTTTTTTTTTTTTTTGAGACAGGGTCTCACCTTGTAGTTCAGGCTGGCCCTGAACTCACTAGGTAGTCCAGGCAAGCCTTGAACTCACAGCAGTCCTCCTGCCTCTGCCTCCCAAGTGTTAGGATTATAAGCATGAATCACCACACCTAGCATATGTGGCTTACAGGTATCGAACTCAGGACCTTGTACTTACCAGGCAGATGCCAGAAGCCCTGAGCTAACTTGCCAGCCAAATCTTTTGCAATACAGAATGGGACCAAGAAATGGAGGTAGGAGGGACAGAGGAAAAGGAAAGAAGGTTGAAAAAAGCATTAGTGAAAAAAAGTATTAAGTACATGTACCCATTCCCCTGTTGTGAGTGTAATCATGTACTACAAACATGGACTAATAAAAACTTTTTAAAGTACAGAAGGAGAAAAAGTGTTCTTCTACTTAGCCCCTTAATCATTTCCAAGTACATAGCTCACTAGCACCAAGTACATTTATGTTTATGTAACCAGAAGATGATCTTGTTTTCATGCAATTATAAATATTTAGTAATACATATTTCTTTAAAAATATCATATGAATAAAAACACTTTAAACCCCTTCTCCAGACCACCTGGTTGTTTTTCTGCTCTGGAAACTACAGTAGCTTTCTGTGTGAACAGGGTCAGCTTGTGAGCAGCTCTGAGCTCTGCCCCAGTCGGTGCTGAGAGCGGGTCTGGGGATTGTCTGCTTCAATGCCTTCAGCCACACGGGGCCCAGTTGGCTGGTCACTCGAGCATCAAACCTGTATTGAGCCTGTGTGCCAGGAGCTGGCAGGGGACCTGGCAGAGGGCACAGCCCGAGGTGGTCAAGGCCCTGTCCTCCCTCTGGAGTTCACTGCTGCCCAGAGGTGGACATGGAAGGGTATCTGCAGGCGCAGAGGTCCATGAGAGGAGATTAGAAAGTGGGTCGGGGCCAGATTTTAAGGGTGTCAGATGCTGGGGAGAAGTTTTGATTTTCCTTTCCCACTAGCACAGGCAGCAGGGTGGAAGTGAGGATGGAGTCTGAGGTATGCTTTAGGGCCAGCTGGAAGGCCTCTGGACTGAGCTCAGGGCTAGGCCTGTTGGGCTTGGCACGTTGAAATCATTAAGTGCCCTAGAAATGGGACCAGAGCCTGGCACTGAGGCAAGGCAAGTGCTGAACCACTAAGCAATATCCACATCCACGTCTCGGAAAGGTTTTTTGCTTCCTTTACTCTCCCCTTACCCCACTCCCACCCCTGAACTAAAGGTTGGATCCAGGGCCTCTACACTGAGCTACATCCCCAGCCCTTTTTATTTCTTATTTGGGGACCAAGTCTTGCTAAATTGCTAAATTAACCAGGCTTTGGGCGCAGTGGCTGTAATCCTAGCACCTGGGGAGGCAGAGGCAGGAGGATTGCTGTGAATTCAGCTTTAGCCTGTGCTACATAGTGAGCTCAGGGCCAATTTGAATTGCAGAGACCTGTCTCAAAAAAACCTAAAAAGGGGCCGGGGAGTTAGCTCAGTGGTTCCGGCGCCTGTCTTGCAAGCACAAGGGCCCGGGTTCGATTCCCCGGTAACCACATACCATACTGGGCATGGAGACTCACGCCCAGCAGCAGCCAGTACCACATACCACAGTGCCGGGCGTGGTGGCTCAAGCCTGTAATCCCAGCACTTGGGAGGCAGAGGCAGGAGGATTGCTGTGATGTGAGTTTGAGGCTGAGCTCAGGGCCAGCCTGAACCACAAAGCAAAACCCTGTCTCAAAAAACCTAAAAAAAAAAAAAAAAACAAACAAAAAAACCTAAAAAAATAAATTACCTAGGCTAAACTGGAACTTTTTCCCCCCATTACCAGACATCAAACTCACGGCCTTGTGCTTGCAAGGCCAATGGCAGCACCACTGAGCTAAATCCCTAGCCCAATGCTGGAATTTTTGATCTTCCTGTTTTATTTTTTTTGAGACAGGGTCTCTCTATGTTCAAACTGACCTTGAACTCACTATGTAGCCCAGGCTGACCTTGAACTCATGACTAGTTTTGTGCCTCAGCCTCTGAGTGGTCAGATTACAGACCACCAAGTCCAGGTTCTTTCTAGGGGTCTGCCATAGGATGTTGTTTTCAAAACTTTACAACAATATCCCTACCAGAGAGGAGTCCCTCTCACTCTGCTTAGGTTGTTTCCTTCATTGTGTTGCCCCCCCACCCCCATCCCAGTTTAGTTGCTACCTCCATACCTTCGCAATGCTATCCTGTGCCTTCAGATAAAGAGATCAAAGTTTCTCCTGGATCTGATTTCCCCAGATACTTTACACAAGGAGAGGTGGGGAGAGGAGGAGGGATAGGTTGGTCTGCTGAGAGGACACAGATGGAAATTTCTGTTTCAGAGGTGAAGGCTTGGCTGGGGAGATGGCTCGGTGGGACAGCACTTGCCTCGTGTACATGGCCACAGATCCAATCCTCAATCCCATGAAAAATAAAGAAAAATTGCTAAGGAAAACTGGCCACTTAGACTCCCATTAGTGAGGGGCCACCCGGCTCTCCTGCAGTGCACTGGACACTAAATCTAGGGCAGAGTTCAACCTCAGTCTTGAATCCTGGAAAGCAGAGTGTCTTGGGGCTTTGTGCCTCATGTACTTTTTGTCCAGGAGTCACATGTATAGGGTTATAAAAAAGAACAGCTCTCCAGGCATGGTGGTGCATGCCTGTAATTACAGCACTTGGGATGCTGAGGCAGGAAGGTTGCTAAATGATGAGCTCAAAGCCAGCCTGAACTACATAGTGAGACCCTATCTGAGAACAAAATAAAAAGGGCCTGGGATTTAGCTCAGTGGTTCTGGCACCTGTCTTGTAAGCGCAATGGCCCAGGTTCTACTCCTGGTAACCAAATACAGTGATGCTGGGTGTGGAGACTCACACTCACCAGCAATCCATACCACTACCACAGTGCCGGGCGTGGTGGCTCACGCCTGTAATCCCAGCATTCGGGAGGCAGAGGCAGGAGGATTGTTGTGAGTTTGAGGCTGAGCTCAGGGTCAGCCTGAACTATACAGTGAAACCCTATCTCAAAACAAAACAACAACAAAAACTCAGAACACAGTTTCTCTCAAGCTCTCAAGTAGCTGAGGTTTTTAGGGTTTTTTTGGATACAGGATCTCACTTTGTAGTTCAGACTGGCCCTTAGCTCACTATGTAGCCCAGGCAAGCCTGAAACTCACAGGCAATCCTCTTGCCTCTGCCTCCCACATGCTGGAATTACAGGCATGATCCACTGCGCCCTGCATTGTGGTATGTGGTACTGGAGATCCAACTCCAGACCTTGTGCTTGCCAGCCAGATGCTGGAACCGCTGAACTAAATCCTTGGCCCAGCTGTTTTTTTTGTTTTTTAAGACAGAGCCCCAGTTAAAATTCTCAATGCCTCTTTCTCACAGTGAGCTCTGTTCACTCCAGCATCCCTTGGTCATTTGGGATCAGCAGACCCTCAAGTGGTTCTCAGACATGGCTGCAGGCTGCAGGCTGCAGGCTGGTCTCCTGTGAAGCAGATTCTGGAACTCTGAAAGCCTTGCTCCAAACCATACTAATTATAAGATACTATGGGTAAGGCCTAGATATCAAGATCTTCTAGGGCCAAGGATTTAACTGAGTAGTTCCAGTGCCTGCCTTGCAAGAGCAAGGTCCCGAGTTCATCCCAGTAACCATGCACAACAGTGCCAGGCGTGGAGACTCTCACCTACCAGCAATCAGAAGCACATACCACAGTGGCAGGCGTGGTGGTTCATGCCTGTAATCCCAGCATTTGGGAGACAAAGGCAGGAGGATTGCTGTGAGATTGAGGTTTGCCTGGGCTACATAGTGAGCTCAGGGCCAGCCTGAACTACAAAGTAAGACCTTGTCTCAAAAAAAAGAATTTTTTCCCCTAATCTACACAGGGCGTAGTGGCACATGCCCGTAATCTCAGCACTGGGGAGATGGAGGCAGGGGATATATTATCAAGACTCATTTCTGTTTTTTTTTTTTTTTTAAGGATTTTTGAGACAGGGTCTCGCTTTGTAGTTCAGGCTGGCTCTGAGCTTAGCCTCAAACTCACATCACAGCAATCCTCCTACCTCTGCCTCCCAAGTGCTGGGATTACAGGCGTGAGCCACCACATCCAGCACTGTGGTATGTGGTAATGGTTGCTGCTGAGCGTGAGTCTCCATGCCCAGTATTATATGTGGTTACCGAGGATCAAACCGGTTCCTTGCACTTGCAAGACAGGCGCCAGAACCACTGAGCTAAATCCCCGGCCCAAGACTCTTCTTTTGTACTGTGAATCGAACCCAGGCCCATCATGGTGAACCTCACTTCTTCTTCAGGCAAGTTTTGCTAAGTCACATTTCCATCCTCCTGCCTCAGCTCCTGGAATCCAGGGATCACAAGCATGGTCTGCTGTGTCTGTTATTTATTTATTTTTGACAGAGTCTTACTATGTGGCTCAGGCAGACCTTGAACTCACTATGCTTATGTCTTTTAATCAGGTTAAAAAATACTTAAAAGTGTAAATATTTCCTGAGGATAGGTTTGTGAGTTTTGTTTGAATACGGAGTTTGTTGTTTTAGTTGTCCCTGAGGATAGGGTTTTTTGTTTTGTTTTGTTTTTATTTTTTAATCACATGTTTTGGACAGGGTCTTGTTATATAGTCCTGACCAGCCTTAAACTCACTATATAGCCTAGGCTGGCCTTGAACTTGCAACAATCCTCCTGCCTCAGCTTCCTCAGCGCTAAAATTATAGGCAGTGCTACTGTGCCAGAAAGGATATTGAGTCTTTAACTAGGGTGTTCTATGCTGTGTGACAACTCTGTCAGCTGGGATCTTGTATTATGTCATTGCATGCATCTGTGGTGTGCCCCAAACAGACCCACAGGCCTTTGCGCCAGGGAGGCAGTTTGATCTGTTGGTTAATAAAGGAGGTTCTGGATGTGAAGAGACTGGCGTTTTGACCTACAGTATGTTACTAAATTAGTACAAAGTGCCTGGCAAATAGTCAACCTTGTAAACACTGGAGTTATTATTATTATAAATGGCTTTTATACTTTCATTCTTTCTTGGGTAAAGTAAGTATCTGATTGAAGTTCAATAGTTAGCCCAGTGTGGTGGTGCATGTCTGTAATCCCAGAATTTGGGAGGCTGAGAGGAGGATAGCTTGGAGGTCAAGGCCAGTTTGAACTACATAGTGAAATCTTGTTAAAAAAAAAAAAATCAGTGCTTGATGAGATTAATGCAGCACTGTCCAGTAGACTACAACAAAAGATATACATGAAACTTCACATTTTCTAGTAATCACATTTTAAAAAGTAAAATAAAGGAATTGGGATTGTAGTTCAATGGTGAGGGACTTATGTAACATGTTGCAGGTCCTAGGTTCAGTCCCTAGCCCTGGGAGAAAAAAGAGAAAAAAAGGAACAACTAATTTCAACAACACAATTTGTTTAACTCAGGATATTTAAATGTTCTTATTTCTTTTTTCTTTTTTTTTTTTTTTTTAGGTTTTTTGAGGCTGGGTTTCGCTTTGTGGTTCAGGCTGGCCCTGAGCTCAGCCTCCAACTCACATCACAGCAGTCCTCCTGCCTCTGCCTCCCGAGTGCTGGGATTACAGGTGTGAGCCACCACGCCCAGCACTGTGGTATGTGGTACTGGTTGCTGCTGGGCGTGAGTCTCCACACCCAGTGTTGTATGTGGTTACCGGGGATCGAACCCAGGTCCTTGCACTTGCAAGACAGGCGCTGGAACCACTGAACTAAATCTCTGGCCCTAAATGTTATTATTTCGACGTGTAATCAGTATTAAAATATATGTTATTAGTGGCGTGCATTATTTTATTTGTCCTGTCCTCACTCTGACTGTTCTAGGTGCCCGCCAAATCTGCTCCTCGGCTGCTCCCTTGAGGCTGCTCTGACCAGGGCTTCTCTTGTTCTGCTCTGAGGCTGTTTTACAAACCACCCCTCATGGAGCCTCTCTCATACTCGATGATCCTTGTATAGTCATCCCCATGCCTTTGCAAGACTGCTTGCCTCCAACCAGGAAATTGGTGACTCTAACCCGCAAGTTACATTTTCTGTCTTGATTAAAAAAAAAAAAAATTGACCCCCAAGGCATCTTCCTCAGGGGCAGGGTAGGAAGTTGGCTGGAATCCCTCCATAATGTCCACTCTCCTTACCCAGGCCCCACCCCCTGGGGTTGGAAGCTCTGTGACCCTTACAGCCAAGGAGCATGACTCATTCTGGCTACTTGTTAAACCTTAGCTCTTGAATCAGAGCTGCTTTTGTTTTCAATTGAATAGGCGACCCAGAACAAACAGACAGACAGACAGACAGACAGACACACACACACACACACACACACACACACACACACACACACACACACTGAACCAGGCCTAAGGATTGCTTCGTACGTAGAACATATTATTTGACATAATTCCTGTATTTTTTGTTTTCTTTTTTTTTTTTGAGACAGGAATCTCACTATGTAAGCCTAGGTGACCTTAAACTTTCAGGTATCCTGCCTCAGCTTCCCAAGTGCTAGGATTACAGGTGTATGCCAATAAGTCCAGCAATTACTGTCATATTCCTGAACATGCTCTCCACTGCCCCCTCATCATGATCTCTCTGTCAGGGAAGCTGTCCAGGTTTAACTGGGGCAGAAGGGTGCAGGGCAGAACAAGGCAAGACTTCATCCTCTTAATCCTGAGGGACTGTCCACAGACCTGGAAGGAACCCCCGACTGCTCTAGCCAGAGTAGCAGAGCCTCTCCTTGTCTACTGCCCTGGGCTGGGAACTCAGTCCCCATATGGACCAATTAATCTTTTACCAGAGTGGTTCCCTATCATGGCCACCCTCTAGACTCACCAGTCAGAATTTAAAATTTCCCTTACCCAGATCTCAACCCAGACCAAAGGTATCAGACTCCTGAAGCTGTTAGCAGATGGATTTGGGGTTTCCAGGCTCATCTGGGACCCTGAGACTTGGCCACAGTCTGGGCCCCAAGACAGAGGTGGACACTTCTGCCGCCCTTCAGACCTCGCTTGCCCCTCTGCCAGTCCGGGGGAAGCAGAGGTGGCAAGTCCTTTTCTGCTGAAGCACTAACCTTCCTAACATGCCTTCTACTTCAGAGAGCCCTAACTGACTGGGTCCCCACCCAGAGGCCTTCACTTCTGGACCGGTCTTGCTGTTTTTTTCCTTGTCTCTTTACCAAACTTGTAGTGTCTTGCACTTTTACCTTTGCTTTAATGAATATCCTCATGTCACTACACTCCCAAACAAAAATCTAAGTCCTCTTCCCCCAAACTTTGTACCTCATCTGTTGCTTTTTATGTGTGTTTGTTTTTTGTTTAACTTCTCTTTTGCGGGTGTGTGTGTGTGTGTGTGTGTGTGTTGAGACAGGGTCTCAGTACGTAGCTCAGTCTAGCACTGAACTCACTGTAGAGCCTAAGGGTGGCGTCAGACGCTAGGGGATCCTCCTGTCAGAGCCTCTCCAGTACTGGGATTACAGGAATGCGCCACCACACTGGCTAAGCCTCTTGATGGAGCAGCTTTAAGTGAAGTCTGTACTTTGTGAACTCTCCTCAACTCACCACCAATGACTTTTGATGACTTTCATTCTCTCCTAAGAGGGATTCCCTGACACTTACCAAGGTCACTAGTGACTTCCTGACTGGAGTGTTTTTGGTTTTTTCCTCTTTTCACTTGGGCTGTATTCATCACTTCCTCTCCCTTAAAATCCACTTTTGGTCTCCAGTAACTTCTTTCTTCACTTATTTCCACTCATCCCTGTGATGTTTTCTTCTTCTAATTTCATTTTTTTGGCTCAGCATTGAGATGAGCATGTCCCAGGTCTTGTCTTTGGCCTTCTCTCCAATGTGACTTCATCTCTATCCAAGGTTTTACCTATTAGCTATGTAATGTTGACTGCCAGATCTTTGTCTTTTGACCAGATTTCATTTCCTCTTCTGTTTTTTTCTGTCTCACTAGGTAGTTCACAGTGGCCTTAAATTCACTTTGGAGTCCAGGTTGGCCTCACATTTGCCACAGTGCTAAAGAAGTTGTAATAGGAATGTGTAGGCCAGTTTAGTAAGGAGTTCTGCATTTGATTAGCAATGTCTGCCAGGGGCCTTGGCTAGGAAGGCTTCCTTTACTGGGGACATTATCTGCCATTCATGGATTATTCATAAGTATTCATGGGAAAACAAGCCAGCAATTTTGAGTGGGGAAAATTACTTGCTCTTCTTATCATATACAGTATACGAAATATATTTCTGATGAATTAGATTTAAATATTAAATAAATGGAAACAAATTACTCAGGGGAAAAGGAGGAAGTTTAACAAAACAAGTTTGTGGTTAGAGAAAAACTTCTCAAGCGTGACATTAAAGATAAACTTCATAAAGTTAAACATTGACAGGTGTAGCCACTTAATCATTAGAAATTTCTGCAAAGCACAATTAAGAAAAAAAATGTACTCTCTATGATGAAAAGTTAACATTTTAGTATTTAAAGAGTTCCACAAATAGTAAGAAATATGTTGATATCCTAATAGAAAAAGATTTTTAAAATGAAAAATGTGATTTACCAGAGAATCACAGATAGTTGGGAAACACTTTATGAAGCTATTTTTTTTAACCCACCAGTGATCTAAGGAATGAATATTAAGACAATGCTATATCAACTTTTTCACTTGCTATACTGACAAAGAAAGATGTCCCACTGTGATTATTACGGATGTGGGAATCAAATTAGAAATGAAGAAAAACTCAGTTAATGAGTACAGTCACCTGAGACAAAAATCACTTTGTAATTTTTTTCTTTCTTTCTTTCTTTTTTTTCCCTAAATTTGAGAGTACTGTACAAAAAGTGGTGAAAGGAAAATATCTCTGTCACCAAACTATAAATCTGTGAATTTGTGGTTAGCAAGAATATCCTGTTAGGCTGTTAAATTGTAGTTTCTTTTTCTTATTCTAAATGGTCTCCCCTGAAGAAATGCAGCGTGAAGGTGTAAGCTGTTTTCCTTAATAAAGCTTTAACTTCTCAGATGCCTGGATTCCCCACCCCAGCACAGGGACACAGGGCCCTGTTGGGTACTGTCATGGCGGTTCCCGGGCTAGGAGGCTGATCCAGCTGGGCCTTCCCCTCTAGTGAGGACAGAGAGCCCCAGGTCTCTAGTCTGCTGATGAGGAGGGAGCTACTTCATGAGACATACAACTGTAAATCAGCCTTTGTCATCTCATTCTGGGTGACCAGGCATTTTCTCTGCAAGCTCTGATGTTTGTGGGCAATGTCATCAAAGATCCTATGGTCTACTTCATCGTGAAGTACCCAAATAATCAACAGGATAAAAATGGAGAGATTCTTTATTAATAATATAAACATGCAGACTAGGTATCACCTGATACTTTCATAGGCCAGGTAGCCATCTTTACACATTGCTAGTGGGAAATTAAATAGGAAGACAACTTGACTTTGGGTAGGACAAAAGGAGAGGGTGGTCAAGTGTGGTGTGGTGCATGCCTGCAATTCCAGCACTCCAGAGGCTGAGGCAGCACCGGAAGTTCAAAGCCAGCCTGGGCTGCATAGTGAGCTAAAGACCAGCCTCAACCATAGCGCAAGGTCTTTTCTTTTCTTTTCTTTTTTTTTTTTTTTGAGACAGGGTCTCGCTTTGGAGTTCAGGCTGGCCCTGAGCTCAGCCTCAAACTCACATCACAGCAATCCTCCTGCCTCTGTCTCCTGAATGCTGGGATTACAGGCGTGAGCCACCACGCCCAGCACTGTGGTATGTGGTGTACTGATTGCTGCTGGGGTGAGTCTCCACGCCCAGTATTGTATGTGGTTACAGGGGATCGAACCTGGGCCCTTGCCCTTGCGAGAGAGAGAGAGAGAGAGAGAGAGAGAGAGAGAGAGAGAGAGAGAAATACACCAGGCTATATCCAGGCTATATCCCTGGCCCACAAGGTCTTTTCTTGAAATAAAATAAGTAAATAAATAATAGGAAAGGATGAAGTTATTAAATAAGTAATAAGAAGGGGAGAAAAGACAAGATACGCAAGGCACTATGTTTGTGCACCACACCACACTTGACCACCCTCTCCTTTTGTCCTACCCAAAGTCAAGTTGTCTTCCTATTTAATTTCCCACTAGCAATGTGTAAAGATGGCTACCTGGCCTATGAAAGTATCAGGTGATACCTAGTCTGCATGTTTATATTATTAATAAAAAATCTCTCCATTTTTATCCTGTTGATAAAAACAGGATCTCCATTTGATCCTGTTTTCCTGTTTAACAAAAAAACCTCATATATCAAAAATATTTTTAGATTTATTACATCTCTCCCCCATAAAAAATTTTTGTTGTTGGGCCGGGGAGTTAGCTCAGTGGTTCTGGTGCCTGTCTTGCAAGCGCTAGGGCCCGGGTTCGATTCCCCGGTAACCACATACCATACTGGGCGTGGAGACTCACCCCAGCAGCAACCAGTACCACATACCACAGTGCCGGGCGTGGTGGCTCACACCTGTAATCCCAGCACTTGGGAGGCAGAGGCAGGAGGATTGTGATGTGAGTTGGAGGCCGAGCTCAGGGCCAACCAGAACTACAAAGTGAGACCCTGTCTCAAAAAAACCTAAAAAAAAAAAAAATTTGTTGTTGCTGGGCTGTGGCACGGCTTCCTACCTTGCAGGCATAAGGTCATGAATTCAATCACCAGTAACACACATACAAAGAATATTTTTGTTTTGTTCTGCTCCTGGGGATCAAACTCAGGACCTAGCACTTGCCAGGCAGATACTGTGCTGCTGAGCTAGATCCTCCTCCCCATAAAGAAATTTTAATAAACTTTTCCCCCCAAACTGGTCATGGTGGCACCAGCCTACAATACTAGAACAGTGGAAGCCTGAGACGGGAAAATTAAGTTTGAGCTCAATGGGTACAACTTAGCAAGAACTTGTTTCCAAATTAAAATAAAGGCTGGGGTTATAGTTTAGTGTGAAGACCCTGGGTTTAACCCCTACTTCTCCCCTTCCCTGCCATTTTTTTTTTTGAGACAGAGTCTTGCTTTGTGGTTCAGGTTGGCCCTGAGCTCAGCCTCAAACTCACATCACAGCAATCCTCCTGCATCTGCCTCCCAAGTGCTGGGATTACAGGCGTGAGCCACCATGCCCGGCACTGTGGTGTGTAGTACTGGTTGCTGCTGGGCATGAGTCTCCACACTCAGTATTGTATGTGGTTACCGGGGCTCGAACTTGGGTCCATGCCCTTGCAAGACAGGCACCGGAACCACTGAGCTAACTTCCTGGCCCTCCCTGCCTTTTTTTTTTTTTTTTTAGGTGTAAAAGTGTTACTCAGTGGTACATCTTGTCTGCTATGCTGCATGAAGGCTTGGACTTGATCCCCAACACAGAAAAAAGAGGAAGAAGAAGGGGAGAAAAGACAAGATATGCAAGGCACTGTGTTTGGGATAGGCCAATCAGGTTCATAAGCTTAGGGTCACTGCTCACCACTGATTAAATCAAAGGAGCCATGAACAAAGAAACAGCAACAAAAAAAGATTTATCCAAAGGGAGCTCTGAGGAGAGGGAGGAGTGGATTTGACTCAAATTACTATCTCATCATGTACATGTGTGTTAGGCTCCTTTATAAGCAACAAACCTCGAGGGAAAGAATATTAGGCGGCAGTAGAGGAGTTGAGGGTTATTTCAGCCTTTTCTAGGACAGACAGGCCTCTTTCTGGCCTAAGAGAAGGAAATTGGACCTCACCTCCCCTGCCTGATCTGCACATTCCATTCCAACCCACCAGGGCTGAGGAGAGGCGGGCGTTGCCCTGAGCCTCGGGCCTGTTGAAGTTTGGAGAAGCCACTTTTCTCCAAAGGGAAAAAAATCTGCCCTTTCTTCTTCTTTTACTAATGGAAGCAAAACATTTATTGAAAATCTACCATTCCAAGTTCCATTTTGTATTGTTTGTGAGTTCAATCACCAGCAAAAATTAAAAATAAAAGTGGCCTTGGGCCTAGGATTTAGCTCAGTGGTTCAAGCACCTGCCTAGCGAGTGCAAGAGCCTGGGTTCCATCCCCAGTAACCACATACAGTAATGCTGGGTGTGGAGACTTACACCCACCAGCAATCAGAACCACATTCCACAATGCCGGGCGTGGTGGATCAGGCCAATAATCCCAGCACTCGGGTGGCAGAGGCAGGAAAATTGCTGTGAGCTCCAGGCTGAGCTCAGAGCCAGCCAGTACTACAAAAGCCAAGACCCTGTCTCAAAAAAAAAGTGGCCTTACAGTCAGCAAAATAAGATACTCACCCAGGAAAAGAACAGGCAAAGGATATAAAGAGGCAGTTCCTAAAAGAAAAATATCTAAATGCAAAAACGTTGAAAAAGTTTCAACATGATTAGAAATTAGAGAAAGCAAATTAAAATCCTGAAGAGATCCTGTGTTTTACTTAATAATTTAGCAACATTTACAAGGAGGAAAAAAAAAAGAAAGAAAGAAAAGAGGACTGGGGATTTAGCTCAATGGTTCCGGCGACTGTCTTGCAAGCGCAAGGACCGGGTTCAATCCCTGGTAACCACATACCTATACTGGGTGTGGAGACTCATGCCCAGCAGCAACCAGTACTACATACCACAGTGCTGGGCGTGGCGGCTCACGCCTGTAATCCCAGCACTCGGGAGGCAGAGGCAGGAGGATTGTGATGTGAGTTTGAGGCTGAGCTCAGGGCCAGCCTGAACCACAAAGCAAGACCCTGTCTCAAAAAACCTAAAAAAAAAGGCCATGCCCAGTGTTGGTGAAGATGCAGGCAAAGTGAGTGATTCTGCATACTTCAGTAACATTCCTTGGTAAAGCAGCTTTTCTCAGAGTGCTCAGGGCTCACAGGGCTCCAGGACATGCTTTTAGGGATGAAGGTCAACACTCTTCAGGAGAGCACTAAGATGTTCTTTGCCTTTTTCATTCTCCTTTGTTCATAGCAGAGTGCAGCTGTCCAGAGGCACTCACGACAGCACAGCAGAAACACGTGACAGCACTGGCACCGTGTGTTAAGGACTTTGCAGAAATACAAAACAATGCCACTCTTCTTACTAAATGTCTTTTGCTGCTGGGATTTAGCTCAGTGGTTCCAGCATCTGCCTGGCAAATGCAAAGTCTGGAGTTTGATCCTACTACC